>CM060113.1:1115000-1162500 GCA_030522415.1 Channallabes apus | reverse complement strand
AGCGATGTCTGGGGAAAATGACAGATGATTGTCCACGGTTACCCCAAGATTGCGGGCAGTGGCTGAAGGAGGGATTTGGTTGTTGTCCAGGGATATCACAAGGTCTTGACCTGGGGATGAGTCACAAGGGATGAACAACAGTTCAGTTTTACTCAGATTGAGCTTTAGCTGATGTGCAGCCATCCAGGATGAGATGTCTGCCAGACATGCTGAGATCTGGGTGGAAACCTGAGTGTCAGACGGAAGAAAGGAGAGAGTAAGTTGGGTGTCATCTGCATAACAATGGTATGAAAATCCATGCGATGATATGACTTTACCAAGAGACTAGGTATAGAGGGAGAACAGAAGAGGACCAAGTACTGAGCCCTGTGGGACACTAGTAGAGAGTCTACGTGGGGCAGATGTACAGTGGGAGCCACGCCAAATAGCCGCGACCATACAAACGACGTGTAAACGGCGTGTGCACGCCGTAATCCCCCCTCCCTTTTCTGCCAGAAAGGCGTGTCAAGATTTCACAGTAAACACGTCCATTCAAGCCCTATTTATTCATTTACCTGGTGCCACCACTAGATGGCGCTTCGTTCTCAAGAACACGTTAAAACAAGCCAGCTGCGCTGAGTTGCAATCACGTGATTTTAACAACCCGCCCCCACCCCCGCCGAACTGACGCTACCAAACTACAGAGACGAAGATGGCGGCTTAACGGACTATTCGTGGTAAGTGATGTTTTATTTTATAAAATGTGTTTGGGGTAGTTTACAGTTTATTGCCCAGTTTAGTTTTTATTGGCCGTTTTAAATATCACTGGCAGCACCAGCAGCGGTCAGATGTGACTTTAGAGAACTTAATGTTCTGTTTACCAAGTCTGGAGTTAATATTACAGCTTACTGTCAGTGTCACAAACTCACAATGTCACTCCACTTTAACTCAAAAACATGCTCAAGCTTCGACAATACTATTAATGTCCCTATTACAGAAGCTGCACTACCGTATATTCTGAACATAGAACTGCAAAATGGCTGATACAGTACTTTGGAGGAAACAAAGACTTCAACTGTTCCATGTTTAATAGGTTTGATGTTTGAAAAATTGATATTTTAATATAAAAGGACTATAGATAGAGACTTATAAGCAGCTGGACACAACTTTGTTTTAAATAGTCAAAGAGTTGGGCTGAAAATCATAATAATAATAATTATTGGTCATAGAAATAAATGAAAACAGTTAAACACTTGATCATATGTATATGTATTTGTGTTTGTGATTTTGTGACCCATAATAATTTTTTTCTCAGTATAAATAAATGCTTTGTGTTTTAAGAACTCCAAAAGAGCAACGACAAACTTAGGAGTGGAAGGTGAGAAACCTCAATGGAGAATACTGAGTATGACATGTTGTTAATTGCTCTGTGTGTGTGTTTTTGGCGGGGGGATGGGTATGCGTGTTAAAGCTAACGGAGAAATGCAGGAGCGCGCGCGCGCACACACACACACACACACACACACACACACACACACACACACACACACACACACACATACACACCTCTCCATTCATCCATCATTGATTAAACCTATGAACACGGCTGTTCAGCAGTTCTAAACACAAGCGCAGGGTCTGTTTTTGTCCTTAACTAAAATCCTTCAATACGTTAATAATGAATTTATTTTGCTGAATAAGGTAATAAGCGATATTTAAACCAAACCAGTAAGTTAAGTAAGTGTTCCATACATTAAAGTACTGTATATAACCAAGTGCCCTAGCAAACACAGTTACAGTTTACAGTACAAACAAAGTGTGTGCGCTGGGGGGATTGGAAGGTGACTGAGAATACTCATTTACAAGACAAAAGACGGTCAGAGGCAGGGACGTTCTAGACCAGGGGGGGAGGGGCGCAGTCAGAAATGTGAAGGGGGCATCATGATCGAGCACTGTTTTTCCCTGGGCTTACTGTATAGTAACAGTATTGTATTTGCTGAATTGTGTTGAGGCACGCAAACCCCCTGACCACAATAAGGTGGCAATCCCTCAGGGGGGAAACTAAAAAATAAAAATTAAAGAAATAAAATAAAATATCCTTAATCCAGATTTTATCAATCAATGACATAACATTTATCTAAGCTGGATGGTCAAATTCTCAAAAACGTTTAACCTAAAGTAAGACTTAACACACTATAACTAAAATATTTACAAAACTGAAAGGTTGTCTTATGAATAATAAAAAATACAAACTAAATTAAAACAGATGGGCTATTGGACAGATCATAATATGTTTTATGTTTTCTGATTATAAATGATAGATGGGTTGATTTTAGAAAGGCTAAATGAAATAGCTAGTTTTGGTAATGTCAGTCCAGTAACTATACTATGTAAAAGTAATTATAATATGAATTAATTAAGGGCAGGACCTAATCTTTTATACTGTGTGTGTATATATATAGTTAACTGTTCCAGTCAATGCTCCATCTGGCGGAATTATACAGCATTGCAACCATCTTTTTAGAAAGCGCATGAGGGCGTTTATGGGGTGGGGCATCGTTAACTGCGTCATCGCGGGGGATCACATTCCGTGCACGGAATCCATCATGCTCCAGGCGGCTGTTTGACGTGGCTCCCACTGTAGATCCCCTCCATGTTACCTCATATGACCTATCTTCTAGGTAAGAAGCAAACCATTGTCACACTGTTCCACAAATTCCAAGGCTTGTAAGAATAGATAATAGAATCTTGTGGTTCACCGTGTCAAATGCAGCTGACAGGTCCAGGAGGATGAGAACAGATGACAGTTTAGCAGATCTAGCAGCATGGAGCTTCTTAGTGAATGACAGAAGGGCAGTCTCTGTGGAATGTGTCACTTTGGATCCAGATTGGTTGGGATCATTAAGGTTGTTCTGTGAGAGATAAAGAGACATTTGGTTATAAACAGTTCTTTCAAGAATTTTGGAAATAAAAGAGAGAAGTGATACCAGGTGATAGTTGTTAACTACTGATGGGTTCAGGCAGGGTTTCTTGAGGATGGGAATAACCCTTGCCTTCTTAAAAGCAGCAGGAACATGACCAGATGATATGGAATGGTTGATGATGGTTGTTGTGAAGGGAAGGAGGTCTCGTGAGATTGCCTGGAGCATTGTGGAGGGGATTGGGTCTAATGAACAGGTGGTGGGGTAAGATGATGAGATGATCTGATGAATCTCATCAGATGACAGGTTGGAGAATTCTGCTAAAGGAGGGAAGGCAAGGTCCTGAGGTTCTGCGGTAGAAGTTTGGTTGGGAGCGAAGGACTGGCAGATTGCTGCAATTTTCCCATTGTAGAATGTGGCAAAATCATCAGCAGTCAGAGAGGAAGGGGCAGGAGGTGTCGGTGGGTTGAATAATGAGGAGAAGATGTTGTGGAGTTTGCCAGGATCATGTGCAGAGGCTTCCAGCTTTTCTCTGAAGAAGGTAGTTTTGGCAGAAGTCACGTCACATGAGAACTTGGAGAGAAGAGTCTGGTAAGAGATGAGAGCCGTCCTCCGTCATTAGCGATAATTTTATTTGTGATAGGTGTATGTTAGTGAGCACTCTGACGGAGAAGATATCAGCATTAGAGGAGCGCATCCAGATTTTAGAGAGTGTTAGACAGTGTGAGAGCAGCATTATTCCTGTAGCGGACAGTCTGGGTGCCACAGGCGGAGATAATCAGCCCCCGGCATTAGAGCCCTCACAGCAGGGCGAGTGGGTGACGACTCGGCGGCATACTCGTTCAGCCAAAGCTAACGCTAAGGCTAGCCCACCGGAGCACACCTCCTCTGCGCCTCACATGTCCAACAGGTTTGCTCTCCTCAGTGATGCACCTGCTGAGAAACCTGAAAGAGCTCTGGTTATAGGAGACTCTATACTGAGACACGTGAAATTAGCTAGACCTTTAGGGGCGCCAGCGGCAGTGGTTAGGTGTATCCCGGGAGCCAGAGCACCGGACATAGCAGGTAATCTTAGGGCTCTAGGACAACACAGGTTCTCTAAGATAGTGGTACATGCTGGAGCTAATGATATACGCCTTCATCAGTCAGAGGTTAGTAAGAGTAACTTTACAGAGGTGTTTAAATTAGCGAAGGCGATGTCCGATGAAGTAATATGCTCTGGTCCCATCCCAATGAGACGTGGCGACATATCTTACAGCAGGTTATGGTCGCTGAACCGCTGGATGTCCAGGTGGTGCTCCAAAAATAATGTGGGCTTCATAGATAATTGGAAGACCTTTGAGGGCAAAGCTGGCCTGTTAGGGCGGGACGGTGTCCATCCCACTCGGGAAGGTGCTGCTCTCATTTCCTGCAGTATAGCTCATAGTCTCAGTAGAGGTCTATTTAATCGGTGACAATCCAGAGCCCAGGCCAGGGAGCAGACAGACAGGCTAAACCAACCGTCTGCTAGCTGCATAGAGTCGTCACTCAGGGTTCACCTTATTGAGACTGTGTCTGTTCCCTGATCTAAGCAAAAATGTAGAAAGACTCAGAAAGTCTGTTTCAATAATTTAATTAACATAAAGACCACAAACTCAGATCATACTGAATGCGCAGCCGGCACCTCTGATCTGAAGCTAGGATTGTTAAAAATTAGATCTCTCGCATCAAAAGCAGTTATTGTTAATGAAATTATCACAGATCAGGCGTTTGATATACTCTGTTTAACTGAAACATGGGTTAAACAGGACGAGTATGTAGCTCTAAATGAAGCTAGTCCTCCTGGATACAGCTACATACACCAGCCTCGGTTAACTGGTAGAGGAGGAGGCGTCGCAGTTATTCATAATGATAATCTGTCTATCGTACAAAAACACGGACACAAATTTAACTCATTTGAAATTCTCTATAGTAACATAAGTATATTTAAGTATATTAAATCAGCTCAGTCGATTCCACTAATTATAATTTACAGACCTCCAGGGCCGTATTCTGAATTTCTTAGTGAATTTGCAGATTTCATCTCAGACCTGGTCGTTTCTGTAGACAAAGTGTTAATTGTCGGAGATTTTATCATTCATTTTGAGAATCCAGAAGACCCTCTGAGAACAGCATTTATATCCATACTGGACTCCGTAGGCGTAAATCAGTGTGTAGTAGGACCCACTCATGAAGCAAGTCACACTTTAGACTTAATAATATTCTTCGGATTAAGTATAAGAAATGTATTCACAATTCCACTGTCTGAAATGATCTCAGATCACTATCTTGTCTCCATTCAAGTGTGTCACAGTGATAATGTACGCACAGCACCGCACTACCGTATTAAACGTACATTCACATCAACTACCACACAGAGTTTTATCAGTAATCTACCAGAGTTACCAACTTCGATTAGGTCACGTTAAAACTGACTGCTCGGAAATTAGAGCGTAAATGGCGTCAAACTGAATTGTTGGTATTTCAAATAGCATGGAAAGAGATCATCCTGAACTATAGGAAAGCTCTAAGTGTAGCTAGATCAACGTATCTCTCCACTCTTATAGAAGAAAATAAAAATAATCCTAGATTTTTATTTAATACCGTAGCCAAATTAACCAGAAATAAGACCACTACAGAAATCTCCACAACAACATCATGCAATAGTGAGGACTTCATGAACTTTTTTAATCATAAAATTGTAAATACATCCCAAGATGGCGCCGGTGAGGTCGGCTGCCGTCACGACTGCTCCGACCACCTTTTCTTTGTTTTGTTCTTTAAGTTAGTTTTCAGTGTTTTAAAATCGGCAAAATCACCACCATTGAGTACATTAGGTATGATAGAGACACTCTTGTTTCTATTGGTATACAATGTACTCACAAGACGACAGTTTTAACTCCGGATCCGAGCTTACCGAGTGAGATCCTGAGGGAGAACAATGGACGCGATGCGAAGCGACTAACCCGAGGGAAACGAGCTGGTGTGAGGAACCAGCTCAGGGCCCGTGCACACCGCACACCTCTGCCTAGTATCCTGCTCGCCAACGTCCAGTCACTGGAGAACAAGCTCGATGACCTCAGGGCCAGGATAAAGTTCCAGAGAGACATTCGGGACTGCAATCTCCTCTGCTTCACCGAGACATGGCTGAACCCAGCGGTGCCAGACCACGCCATACAACCAGCCGAGTTCTTCTCGGTTCACTGCATGGACAGGACGCGGGACTCGGGGAAGTCAAGGGGAGGCGGCGTGTGCTTAATGGTGAACAACAGCTGGTGCAACAGCGCGAGCGTTGTTCCTCTTACACGCTCCTGCACACCAAACCTGGAACTACTGTCCATCATGTGTCGTCCATTTTATCTTCCACGGGAGTTCACTTCGGTCATAATCAGTGCCGTTTACATTCCTCCACAAGCAGACACTAACACTGCCTTATGCGAGCTGCATGAGGCGCTCACACAGCACCAGACACAACACCGGGAAGCTGCGCTCATTGTGGCGGGGGATTTTAATAGTGCCAACCTCAAACGCGCAGCGCCGAACTTTTATCAGCACATCACCTGCCCCACCAGGGGCGAAAGGACACTGGACCAT
The DNA here is from genome assembly GCA_030522415.1 of Channallabes apus. Classification (NCBI taxonomy): domain Eukaryota; kingdom Metazoa; phylum Chordata; class Actinopteri; order Siluriformes; family Clariidae; genus Channallabes; species Channallabes apus. The sequence continues at coordinate 1,155,988 of CM060113.1, read as the reverse complement.
TGTTATACCACGGTCAAAGACGGTTACAAGGCACAATCTCGTCCAGCGTTTGGTAAATCCGACCACGCCGCCATCTTCCTCATGCCAAAATATAAACAAAGGCTGAAACAGGAAGTTCCGGTCCAGAGGGAGGTCGCGCGCTGGACGGACCAATCGGTGGCCGCGTTACAGGACGCACTCGATGACGCAGACTGGGACATGTTCAGAAACAGCTCCGATGATGACGTCAGCGTGTTTACGGAAGCGGTTGTGGGATTTATTGAAAAGCTGGTAGACAATACGGTAGAGAAAAAGACTATCAGAACGTTTCCCAACCAGAAGCCGTGGGTGGATAAAACCATCCGCGACGCTCTGAGATCTCGCACAGCTGCCTACAACACGGGACTTGCATCGGGGGACATGGAACCGTACAAGGCTGCGTCATATAACGTCCGGAAGGCGGTGAAAGAGGCGAAGCAGCGCTACGGGAGAAAACTAGAGTCACAGCTTCAACAGAGTGACTCTAGGAGCCTGTGGCAGGGACTGAGAACAATAACGGACTATAAAGCACCAGCATCCGGTATGACGAACGCGGACGCGACTCTGGCAGACGAGCTCAACATCTTCTATGCTCGCTTCGAGGCTGCAGCTAAAGACGCTAGCGATGCTAATGCTAACGGCGCTAATGCTAACGGCGCTAATGCTAGCGGCGCTAACGGCTGCAGACAGGAAGACACAGCCAGCACCGGGAACGCGCTCATCATCTCCGAGCACGACGTGAGGAGAGCCTTCAAGAGAGTGAACACCAGGAAAGCAGCAGGACCAGACGGCATCTCAGGCCGTATCCTCAGAGCCTGCGCAGACCAGCTAGCACCTGTGTTCACTGAGATATTCAACATCTCTTTATCTCAGTCGGTGATCCCCACATGCTTCAAAGAGTCCATCATTGTTCCTGTTCCAAAGAAACCACATCCTGCTTCCCTCAATGACTATCGCCCTGTAGCCCTTACCTCAGTAGTGATGAAGTGCTTTGAACGCCTGGTCAGAGACTTCATCATTTCTTCACTACCCGACACACTGGACCCACTACAGTTTGCATACCGTCAGAACCGCTCCACAGACGATGCAATCTCTCATCTCCTCCACACATCATTCACTCACCTGGACACTAGGAAAGGGAATTATGTTAAAATGCTCTTCATTGACTACAGCTCTGCTTTTAACACAATAATTCCCTCCACACTCACCACCAAGCTGGAGCACCTGGGACTGAGCTCATCTATATGTCAGTGGATCTCCAATTTTCTGACTGGCAGACCACAGGCAGTAAGGATGGGCGGACATATCTCAGCCACACTCACTCTTAGCACTGGAGCCCCCCAGGGTTGTGTTCTGAGCCCCCTGCTGTACTCTTTGTACACCCACGACTGCGTGGCCACTACCAACTCCACCTCCATCATCATGTTTGCTGACGACACCGTCGTGGTCGGACTGATCACCAACAATGATGAGTCGGACTACTTAGAGGAGATTGGAAATCTGGAGAACTGGTGCCAGAGGAACAATCTCCTCCTGAACGTCAGTAAGGCAAAGGAGCTGATAGTGGACTTTAGTACAAAGCAGGAGAGGAACTACCAGACCCCCGTCATCAACAGGAGCCCAGTGGAGAGAGTGGACAGCTTCAGATACCTCGGTGTTCACATCACGCAGGACCTATCATGGTCCTGTCACATCAGCACCGTGGTGAAAAAAGCCCGGCAGCGTCTCTACCACCTCACACGCTTGAGAGACTTTAGACTGCCCTCCAAGGTGCTCAGGAACTTCTACTCCTGCACCATAGAGAGCATCCTGACGGGAAATATCATGACCTGGTTCGGGAACAGCACCATGCAGGACAGACGAGCTCTACAGAGGGTGGCGCGATCAGCCGAGCGCATCATCCGCACTGAGCTCCCTGACCTGCACTCCATCTACAGCAAGCGGTGCTGGACTAAGGCCAGGAAGATCATGAAGGACCTCAGTCACCCCAGTAATGGACTGTTCTCTTTGTTGCGGTCTGGGAAGAGATTCCGCTCCCTAAAGGCCAACACAGAGAGACTGAGGAGGAGCTTCTTCCCGCAGGCGATAAGGTCTCTCAATCATCACTACACCACACAGGACTAATAACATCTTTTAAGCTCACAACACTGACTGAACAATCATGGACACATTCATACACACTTGCACTAAATACTCATACATCTGGACAATTGCACATGTCACCTCCATGCATATTTGCACAACCACTGACACTTTAATCATATATTTTTGCAATATTTTATTATGCCCTTATGCACAGTTAATTTTACTAGTTAAAATTATTTCTTTAGTATTTACTTTTTATTGATTATTTATTTTACGTACAAGCTTTTATTTTCTTTTTTTAAGGTCACTGGCGGTCGTATAAAGCATTTCACTGCATATTATACTGTGTATGATTGTGTATGTGACCAATAAAATTTGAATTTGAATTTGAATTTGAAATATCAGGCATAAAATTGAGGCTTTGAAACCAGACAATGTAATTGATACAGATGTTAACCTAGCCATGTCAGATTCAAACCTAGAATACTTTACTCATCTTGAAGAGAATGAACTAATTTCACTCATCTCTTCTGCAAATTCATCAACCTGTATATTAGATCCTATACCGACACATTTTCTTAAACAGATAGTACCAGTAATAACAGAACCGCTGTTGAGAATAATTAATTCCTCACTCAGCATTGGTTATGTTCCAAAATCTTTTAAAGTAGCAGTTATCAAACCAATAATTAAGAAACCTGACCTCGACCCCTGTCAGCTGTCCAATTACAGGCCAATATAAAACCTCCCCTTTATCTCTAAGATTCTGGAAAAGATAGTAGCGGAGCAGCTATGCTCATATCTACATAGAAATGGCATACATGAACTGTATCAGTCAGGATTTAGGCCTCATCACAGCACAGAAACAGCACTCGTTAAAGTAGTAAATGACCTCCTATTGGCCTCTGATCAGGGTTGTGTAAGTATGCATGTATTACTCGACCTCAGTGCAGCTTTTGACACCATTGATCATGCTATTCTTCTTCACAGATTAGAAAATGTAGTAGGAATTAAGGGTACAGCCCTCTCCTGGCTCAGATCCTATTTGACCGATCGTTATCAGTATGTAGACTTAAATGGTGATTATTCTGCATGTTCTCTAGTGGAGTTTGGCGTTCCGCAGGGTTCAGTTTTAGGCCCACTGCTTTTTTCCCTTTACATGCTTCCTCTGGGCAACATAATCCGTAAGCATGGTATTAGTTTTCATTGTTATGCTGACGACACACAGCTATACGTCTCAACAAAACCTGATGAGAAAAACCATCTTACTAAAGTTGAGCAATGTGTGCAGGACATAAGAAATTGGATGCTAATTAACTTCCTTCTGCTTAATCCGGGTAAGACAGAAGTTCTAGTCATAGGACCGCATACAGCTAGAAGTAAAATCTTAGATCACACCGTAACTTTAGATGGCCTTTCTGTTCCGTCAAGTGCAACAGTAAAAGACCTCGGTGTGATTATAGATTCCAGCCTTTCATTTGAAGCTCATGTAGATAATATCACCAGGATAGCATTCTTTCACCTCAGAAATATTGCCAAAATAAGAAATATATTGTCGCTAAATGATGCAGAAAAACTAGTTCATGCTTTTATCACTTCTAGGTTGGACTATTGTAATGCCTTACTGTCTGGTTGTTCTGTTAGGTGCATAAACAGGCTTCAGCCAGAATGCAGCAGCGAGAGTCCTCACTAGAACCAGAAGATATGAGCACATCACCCCTATCCTATCTTCACTGCATTGGCTCCCTGTGAAATTTCGCATTGATTTTAAAATACTACTCTTGACATATAAGGCATTAAATGGTCTCGCCCCGCAGTATCTGAGCGAACTGCTAGTGTCTTACGATCCGCCACGCCTACTTCGGTCAAAGGATGCAGGCTGCTTGTCAGTACCGCGTATTATGAAAACTACAGCTGGGGGCAGAGCTTTTTCTTACAAAGCCCCAAAATTATGGAATAGTCTTCCAAATAGTGTTCGGGACTCAGACACAGTCTCAGTGTTTAAGTCTAGGCTCATAACCTATTTATTTAGCCAAGCATTTTTATAAATAGATTTGCCATAAGGTAAAGGAGCAGATCTGGGGGACTCATGGACGTAGAGTATTATGGTGAACTGGTATGTTTAGATGCTGTCTTCCTCACTCTCATTTGATCACTCAGGTTTGTTGACGGTGAGGTGATTGTTTGCTTTACATCTCAGTTCCCCCTCATGTTTGTGTTTCCTTCTGGCTCTCCCTTTTAGTTATGATGTCATAGTTAGTCCTGCCGGAGTCCCTGCTTGCACTCTACAGTAAATATACATTCACATTATACATTATGTGACTGTGACCATACCTAACTGCCATCTCTCCTCCTCTTCTCTTCCTCCCCCACTTTCTCTTTCCTCTCTCCCCCTGTCTCCCCCTTTCACTCTTTCTCTCTCTCTCTGTCGAGCTACACATGTGGTTCCTGAGCTGCCAGTGATCCAGACTCTGCCCTCCGGACCTGTCTGATCCATCCTGGTGCCCGGTTTCTGGTTGGAGGTCTCGTCGCATGGATGCCCCTTGTGTCTCTTTAGGATGCGCCTGGTGTCTGGGGATGATTCTATCTACTTAGAAGATGGTTCTGACCTCGACTGGTGTTGTCAGCTGTTTCTCTGAGGACTTGACAATTCGATAGTTCAGGACTGGAACTTTCTACAAGTCTATCTGAGTCTCGAATAACTACTGGACTCCATTTTACATCAACTATTATAACATCAATTAACATCAACTATTATAGCTGAACCTAACACTTAACACTGTATAAATGCAGATCATTTCCTGCTATCTGTTTCACCCAGATGAGGATGGGTTCCCTGTCGAGTCTGGTTCCTCTCAAGGTTTCTTCTTATTACCATCTCAGGGAGTTTTTCCTTGCCACTGTCGCCCTCGGGCTTGCTCACCAGGGACTATCTGAACATTTTGATTCATACACATTCACATTCCATACAAACTTAAATAATTCTTTTGATTGTGTAAAGCTGTTTTGAGACAATGTCAATTGTTAAATCGCTATACAAATAAAAAAACTGAATAGATCTGCATCAAGTTGCGATTTCTTCCATCTTCTCTCTGCAGTTCTTAATTCTCTCCTGTAGTTGCGTAGTACATCAGATAGCCAAGGAGCAGGACTAGACGTCTTCCTTGGTTTAGATGACAGCGGGCAAAGGAGATGTATGGATGAGGAGAGAGAGGAGAGGAAAGTTTCAGTCGCAGTCTCTAGTGGTAGAGAGGAGAAGGAGTCTGGGTCTGGGAGGGATGATAGGGTGCATGAAGACACAGTGGAGGGGGAGACAGAGAGAAGGTTTCTGCGAGAAAAAGAGAAATTTTGGTGCTTAGGTTTACATAGAATAGGAAGGGTTATGGTGAAGGATACCAGGTAATGATCAGATTTATGAAGAGGAATAGTAGTGATATCTGTGACTGGGCAAGGGCGGCAAAAAACGAGATCGAGAGGAATTCCCTGCCTTGTGTGTGGGAGGGCAGCTGTTTAGAGTTAAAGAGAAGGAGTTAAGGAGATGGAGAAGGAAAGAGGATTGGAGTTTGTCAGGTGGAAGGTTGAAATCTCCTAGAACAGTGAGGAAAAAGACTAAGAAGAATGTCCATTTCATCTAGAAAGTTTCCTAGAGAGCCAGGAGGACGGTAAATAACTAAGATGTGGAGGTTAATTGGAGAGGTTACCTTAACTGCATGAAATTCAAACGATGAAAAACTGACATGAGACATGGGGACTGGCGAGAAGGACTATCTCTTGGACAACAGGAGACCCGTACCACCACCTCTACCAGTTTCTCGTGGAGTGTGAGAGAATACATAGGCAGAGGATAGGGCAGCCGGTGTAGCAGAGTTATGAGGAGATATCCAGGTCTCAGTTAGACAAGAGTTTGAGTCAATTCTCTGCATTTGCTATCTAGATTCTTGACCAACTTTGTTGCAGGATATGTTTATTAACCGTCTGTAGCGGAGACACCTTCAATATAAGTAGCTAAGCCCTGCCCACAATTCACACCTTAAGGAAGCCTGAAACTACTCTTGATTAATTACCTGATAACAAATTGCTTTAGACCTACTTCAGTCACACTGCAATCAACACGACCAAACAGCAAAAACTAGGTACAGTATACAGTAAGAACCAATCGTGTTTCAAAAACTGTACAAAAGTTAAAAGCCTACCTCACCAGTGGAGAAGAATCCAATATAGAAAACTAAAGCACACTTTAGTTGGGTTAAGTTGTAGTGTTTAGGGGTAATGTTTAAGTGTTGGGTTTGTGTTCAGGGTTTAGGGTTTACAGTTAGATATTAAATGGGTTAAATTATATAGAATTATATAACTAGAGAGTTGATTTACAAGGAGAGAAACTCTTGAGTTTTATTGATTTCTTTTATGAATAATATCAGAAACATAGATGCCGGTTTTGGTAACCAGATGCAGACGCAGATAGACTTTGTTTAAATTTAATGAGTGTGTTATTTGATATATATTATTTGTGTATATCTCCTGACACACAACACTTGTGTAGCTCAGGGCTAAAACTGAGCTCATCTGTGCTGATGAACACTGCGGTGCTGTGTCTCAAATCTCATACTGAGTCACTGAGCACTAACATTAACTGACTTCACTCCTAAACTTCATGTTTCAATATTAAAAATAATAATAATACCCCTAAGCCTTCCTTTTTTGTTTACCAGCTTTCCACATTTTTTATACTTTGGGGAACGTTTGATCGATCGATCGATCTATCTCTCTATCTATCTATCTATCTATCTATCTATCTATCTATCTATCTATCTATCTATCTATCTATCTATCGTTTGAGATTATCTGGAGAAAAGCAGGAGGACAAAAAGTGCTGAAGATTCGGCTGATGTTCAGCAGGTTTCCTCGAGGGAACATCACCTCCGTCTGTTTCATTCCACTAATTGTGTGTGTGTGTGTGTGTGAACAGCAGGCTTCTAACAGGTCGAGATCAGCAACTTTTTTCTGCTTACACCACATCAGCGTTAATCAGTACATTTCATTCTATTTCTCTGTCTGTCTCTCTCTCTCTCTCTGTCTCTGTCTCTCTCTTTGTCTCTCTCTCTTTGGCCGTGTCTTGCTCTTTCTGTTACATTGATAAATGCGATGCCTCTTTATTTCCCAGTCTTTATAATTTATCACTTGCACTCTCGCCCTTACAGCTACACCACACACCACTTTTGTTAAATTTATTGCGACTGGAGCGCGTCCCAATAACATAACCTTAGCGTGTTCCATGCGGTCAAGGGGACTTCATCTAGAAGAGACAGAGGACAGCACAAAGAGGGAGATGAGACTAATCAGAGTCTAACAGATTAGTGATGTTAAGGGATTGGGGTACAGAGCTTAAAGTCAGGGGTTAGAGATAAAGCTGTGAAACAAACCTTATGGTTTAGGGGTTTGGAGAGGGAAGGGGATAAGCTCAGTGGGTTAAAGTTAGGGTTAAGGCATTAGGCTTTAGGGTAACTTTAGAGTTTAATGCAAAGTTTAGCGTTAAAGTTAAGGGTAAAATGTAAGCATTAGGGATTTTGGATTGGGGATTATGGGCAGGCTGTCAGTTAACAGGTAAAGGTGTAGACATTAATGGTTATAATTTAGGATTAAGATAGGATTTTAGAGATTATCCCCACATTCTCATCTCCATACACTCATAAACACACACTTATCATTTACATTTACGCATTTGGCAGACGCTCTTATCTAGAGCGACTTACATTTTTTATCTCATTACACACCTGAGCAGTTGAGGGTTAAGGGCCCAACAGTGGCAACTTGGTGGTTGTGGGGTTTCAACCTGGGATTTTCCGAACCATAGTCCAATGCCTTAACCACTGAGCTACACCTTATCACCACACACTCATCCCCATACACTCATCCCCACACACTCATAACAACACACTGATAACCACACACTCATCCCCACACACTCATACCCACACACTCATCCCCACACACTCATAACAACACACTGATAACCACACACTCATCCCCACACACTCATACCCACACACTCATCCCCACACACTCATAACAACACACTGATAACCACACACTCATCCCCATACACTCATCCCCACACACTCATCCCCACACACTCATAACAACACACTGATAACCACACACTCATCCCCACACACTTATCACCACACACTCAACCCGACACAACCCACACTCATCCCCACACACTCATACCCACACACTCATCCCCACACACTCATAACAACACACTGATAACCACACACTCATAACCACACACTTATACCCACACACTCATCCCCACACACTTATACCCACACACTGAACCCGACACAACCCACACTCATCCCCATACACTCATCCCCACACACTCATACCCACACACTCATACCCACACACTCATCCCCACACACTCATAACAACACACTGATAACCACACACTCATCCCCACACACTTATCACCACACACTCAACCCGACACAACCCACACTCATCCCAATACACTCATCGCCTCACACTCATTACCAAACACTCAACCCCACACACTCATACCCACACACTTATCACCACACTCTTATTCCCATACACTCATCCCCACCCCCCATACACTCATCACCAACACCATTTTAACTCATCCATACACTCATCCCCCAGCGTTCATCCCTTCACACTCCTCCTCACACAAGTTAAATGCGCTTGTTGTAGATGTTGTAGAGCTTATCTGAGCTTCATGCCACTAAAATCTTCAGTAACACAAAGCAGGAAGATGAGGAAATTCACAGAATCCTCAGCGCTCCATATGTCGGCTCACAGACTTTTGCTTTCAGCTGTTTAGTGTTTGTGAAGATAACAAAGCTGGGTTTGAGCGCCGGGAATAAAACGTTCTCCTGCAACACAGACCTACATACAAACTCGCCATAGCTAATGGGAACGCTAACATCAATGAGACGAGTGTTTCCTTTTATCCCGGCGACTGTTACACCATTTCTGGAAGTGCGATGCGCTGGGAAAACACTCGTCTCCTGCTTTTATCTTCCTCATTCGGTCAAACAGAGAGACAGCGGAGATCCTCAGGGTGTTTAACGTTACTGTAGGTGGGAATTTACCAGGAAGAGAAAGATGGGGTGCCAAAAGTCTTTTTTTTTTTTTTGTGTGTGTGTGTGTGTGTGTGTGTGTGTGTGTGTAAAGGGATTGCTAGTGCTGAGACTTTAATGTAAAACTTTAAACCAGAGTTTGTGCTTTTCTCTTTACTTTATCTCATCTTTTTTTCTGTCTTTTGCTTCAGTAAAAAGTTCTAGGAGGCGTTTATCCTGAGACAAGACTCCGTTTAATTCTTATTAAAGAGTGGGCGAGAGAGAGAGAGAGAGAGAGAGAGAGAGAGAGAGAGACCTTGATGTTAATCCCTTGAATCAGTAGGGGATTAGTGTGGAGTGAAGAGGGATCGAGGTTTTCTCTCAGATGAAACACCTTACACAGGTGATTAAATTCACAGGCAGGAAATCAGAAGCAGACTCTTATTACATTACACTGAAAACACAACAACATTTTAACACACACACACACACACACACACACACACACACACACACACACATGGAATATGATGCTGTGAAAATATAAAAAAATAAATTTTTATGTTAGATTGTGTTATTTGTGAGATCTTGTAACGTTCAATTCATCAGACAGGTTAATTCTTTGTTTATTTAAGTGATTTATTACTTCAGCAGGTCTGGCAGTAATCAGGCCTGGATGTGGCAAGTGATAATTAAATAAACAGAAAATACTTTTTCACAGCACCTTTTCCACTTTTTCACATAACAACATCACAACACGCAGATCAGAACCTGCATTAAAACAAATAAATCAATGAATCAACAAACAAACAAATAAATCAATCAGTAAATAAAAAACTGATCCAATAAAGAGTGAGTTGATGAGATTTGGACCTGAAGCTCGTTATGAACTTCTCGGATCTGCTCGGCTTTGCGCAGCTCTGTGTCACCTTTATGATGCTCTATAACAGCTTTATGTAGCGCAGCAACCGTTTAAATAAAGAAATAAAGAAAATCCATCAAGATAAATTATGATGATAAAACTTTATTTTCTGCAGCACCAAGAAAAAAAACAACTAACACAGTCAGTAAACCTACAGAGACAGTGATCTGTGTGTGTGTGTGTGTGTGTGTGTGTGTGTGTGTGTGTGTGTGTGTGTGTTTTATGTTCATGGTGCCCTCCGGCTGTTTTATCTCACCTTTAGTCTCTTTTATATTTTCCTCCATCGTCAGTGGACTGGATTTTATGCAAGATCAGCACACACACACACACGCACACACACACTCACACACACACACACAGGAGCGTCCCGGTGCAGGTCAGAGTATTAATAACTCCTGCTTTGTCCTTGTTGGTGCACTTTTCATCAGTGCCGTGTTTATTCTGACCTGAGCACCTGCTCACAGCCTCGCGGGGCCGCGGTGAGCTGTAATACATGAGTGTGTTCACCTGTTAGTACACAGACACACACACACACACACACACACACACACACACACAAAGACAAATGAGTGAGAAAACATATACTTCAGCTGTTCTGGAGGTGACCCAGGTGTGTTTAAATCACACACACACACAAATATGCACAAACACACACTCACACACAGACACACGCAGTGTGTGAAGGTTTGGATAAAGAGATGTTGTGTGAACATGAAGGACAAACAGACATTTTTTTTCTTCATCAACAGTTTGATATATAATGTATGTATAGGGTTACAGATGATATACATTACATATTATATATATTGTATAAACTAATATAAACATGTAGAAAGTTTATAATCATCAGTTCAATCAAAAGTAAGTTTAAACTGCTGTGTAGAATTTATTTAGCATTATGTAATTAATTGATGAACCATTAAGCTGCTGTGTATTTTTCATATAAATGTCAATATTGTTACTAATTATTCACTGCTTTAAAGAATAATTAATTAAAGCATTTTAAATATTTATTTACAATCTTCATAACAATGTAGATTATAATAAAAAAAGTATATATGTATACAAAATCTTTAACATATATCTTACTGTTCTGTGTTATAAACATGTTCAATCTTACAGAATAGTTATTCACTAATTTATCATTAATATTTAATGAGCCATATAATACTAAAGGGTAATTTAGTTAAAATAGTGTTTCTCCAACTTTATTAGTTTCATTATTACAGTAGGTATTTATTTTTAGCCGGATATTCATGCAGTACAATAAATGTGTTTTTAAAATTTTATATAAAGAATAACAGACTGATACACAAACGAGTGTTAGAGTTTTTATATAACAAATAAAGAATTTTATTAATTACCATAATAATAGTATGTGAAATAAACTGATTGTTATTAATAATAATAATAATAATAATAATAATAATAATGATGATGATGATGATGTATTCCTACTAATAATAATATACTAATAAACAGTAAAAAAAAACAATAAATAATAATATTGAAAAAACAACTAGCATAAAATGGTCCTGAAGCTGAAATGAGCAAGCGTTATTGTAAAAGACTAATACTAATTCTGTAATAATAATAATAATAATAATAATAATAATAATAATACAGGAGGTTGTGCTCATTAGCGCTGAGAGCTTTTTTTTTTTCCTGTTGAATTTAATTTGATTCCAATTAAAGACAGCGTGTTTGAAATGTCAGCTCAGTGGGGACGGGAGGAGTGTGAACCAACAACATCGAGCTCATTAACTCATTAACACACACACACACACACACACACACACACACACACACACACACACACACACACACACACACACCTTGTTATCACCTTGATTCTCTTGATGCTAAAATAGCGTTAGATCTGGAGTGCCGGTGCTGAGACGGAACTTTAATCTGTTCTCTCTCTCTCGAGGCAAAATGGTGTCCAAGTTCAACTCTGACCTTCTGCTCCAAAGCAGGCTGAGATACCTGAGCTATCATTTTCTAATAGACTATGTTCAGATAAAAATGTACTATATTTTCTTGGAGACTGAAGCTCAGAGACAGGCTTGGCTCATGTGAAGGACAAACTGATTTAAACAGAGGAACCGAGTGGTCCAGGAGAGTTCAGTAACCTGTGATGAAGATCAGAGCAGAGTGTGCACCACGCCATGTTCATATAGAATGAGAGGGCTTAAGTGCTCTCTGTGTGTGTGTGTGTGTGTGTGTGTGTGTGTGTGTGTGTGTGTGTGTGTGTGTGTGTGGAGCAGAGACGCCGGTGGGTAAGAGACCGAGACCGAGATGATTAGGAGCAGCAGCTGGAACAAACCGATCATCAGAGGTCCACTACAACCTGTAAGAGAAGATAAGGTGAGGTAGCAGAAACGCCAGGAACGGATGGTGGCAGTGTTACTGAACTTGTTCCCACTCTTGCTGACTCCTTTTTAAAACAGATGTTCACGTTGTCTTAGAGTTGGTGTTCCATTGGAGCAAAAGTGGTCGCATCCTCAGGATCACTGAAAGTGAGTGAGCTTAGGGGGGATCTAAGTCTAGTCTTCCTGTTGGTCTTCACAGAACATTCACATGACAATGGTCCTTTCTATCTGACCACTGGCCTTGAGATGATCACCTGACATCAGACCACTTATATACATGGTGATAGATAAACGTCCTCTAGATGGAATGAGGAGGAGGGTTTCAGGAGAACATCATGTTGAAGATCACTCCTAAAGACATCACTGTGTCTGTCTCTCATCAACCTGAACCTGCTGAACTTGCTGCATGGGCTTGGAGCACAACACTTCCGAGGGAGCTGGGACGTACAACGGTGTACGACGGTCCCTTAACAGCGAATCCGAGTGAATGGACGTGTTTCTGAGCGAATCGAAGGAGGTTTGGTTGATGCTGTTCACCATTTCACCATTTCAGCGAGAATGGCTGGATTTAATCCCGGCAGTAAGCCGCTTTGAGCACTGACTCGTTTCAGACACTTCAGAGTCACGGCTCTTCCTCACATTTAGAAGAATTATCAGACACTTTTTTTTAAAATAACTGCATGAAATGTCCGTGTGTGTTCAGGCTCTCGATCCCTGATTCCACACCACTGTAGTGAGAAGGAGGCTGGGAGGCTTGATGCTGAGTTACGCAGTGTTTGTTTCAGTTCTTGCTCTTATGAGTTTGAATAAAGTTTGTATGTAGCAAGTTTGTAAAATAAAATAATAAATGTAACTGCAGTTTAAATAGAAGTTTAATAACTTCAGCAGGAAAGGTGAGCAACACAAAGAGCATAAACAGGCTCGGGTCAGACGAGGTACGAACAACTTTTGAAAGTTTGGGTGGAACTGCGAGTCATAATAAACCAGACAGAAAGTTTTAAACAGATCAGTGACGACTGGTGAAGATCAGAGCAGAACGTAACTGGGACTTTTGATGACATTTATGGTGAATTAAAGCGTAACGGTGATTGACATTTACAAAAGACTTCAAGTACTGTACCTCACTCCAAGCTGTTTTCACTGGGAGTTCTTGGGAGGCCGGCCTTTTAGACGTGACAGTCCGATCACAGACTGAGAGAACTTTCTACCCTGATGATGTTTAAGCTCTAGTGAGACACTGGGTTAAGTGCATTAGTGTAACTGAGGATTATATAGAGATATAAAGGGTGTTTTTACTCTCAGGACTGTGTTCTGTTATTCTGTAAAATCCACTCTGACTCGAACGACCCTTATATGGATATCATCCTGTTTTTCCCTCTTGTGTTAAAATGAGGAATCAGACAGGTTATAAATCCCTATTAGCGTTATTAACTCTAAAACAAAACAAGTTTTTTATTTCATTAATCATCTGATTTGAGTTTTCACTTCTCCATCAGAGAATTAACAGGAACGCAGTAAATGTGTGTGTGTGTGTGTGTGTGTGTGTTTGAAGTGATGTGACGTGGTGAGTCTCAGAGGAACCGTTTGCGTCCTGAAGGGAAATAAAATAGGACAGTGTTAATTAGCGTGACTTGGCGCTGACCGTCCGCTGGGCTCCCAACACAAAGCCGGCGTTAATTGGATGAGAATTAGTTATGATCTGACCAGCGGTACAGAAATCACTAATTTAATTATAATTTACTGCCTTTAATGTCTCGTGTGATTATCATCAAACTCACTCACTGCTTTTATATGTGAAGAAACCTGGAGCGGATTATTTTAGAGTCTACATTAACACTTTAATGAAGTGTTTTATCTGATAGCTGATGGTTTGAGCTGCCGTTTGTTCACACAGGAAACGCCGAGCCCTTGGTAATGTGTCGAGTTATTTATGTTTACGGATATAAATAAACCTTTTGTCATGTCATTACTGGAGACACCACTGAGACAATACCTGCTATCAGGATCAATACTGGACCGATTTCAGCATGAGATCAGACATTGGAGGAAACGTCGACTGGATTGGATCTTCAATTATTTACAGAAAAAGAGCTATGATTTAATATCTTGATAGTATTGGTTTGGACCCTTTTACCTTCAGAAAAGCCTTTAAGTCTTCATGGCACAGATCAAACACGGTGCTGGAGGACTAAAGAGGAGACCTCAGCTATCCTTAGAGATTTCGCTCCATACTGAACCCTCGTCCATCACGCCGTCGCTGCAGATTTGTCGGCTGCACGTCCGAGATGTGACTCACGAACGTCCGCCGCGTCCCAAATCCGCTCTACTGCAGTGAGATCAGGTGACCGTGGAGGCCGTGTGACTACAGTGACATCACTGTCATGTTCAAGAACCCAGTGTGAGATGATGTTAGCTCTGAGAAATGATGCATTATCATGTGATCATAAAGTAATGGACACGGTCAGGAACAATACAATAAAATGGAGTTTAAACCCTCAAGTGGTACTAAGGGGCCCAAAGTGAGGTAATAATCTGTACCCCCCCCCCCCCCCCCAGACCATTACACCACCACCACCAGCAGCCTGAACCACTGATACAGGACGGATTCTGCTTTCATTCAGCAGAAATCGAGACTCATCAGAACAGGCGACGTTTCTCTGCTCTTCTGGTGTCTGATGTTGGTGAGACCATGTGACCTGTAGCCTCTGTTTCATGTGTTTAGCTGACATGAGCGACACCCGGTGTGGTCCAGCTGTAGCACATCTGCTTGAAGGTTCCACGTGTCGTGTGTTCAAAGATGCTCTTCAGCCGACCGCAGGTGTAACGAGATGTTGAGTTCCTGTTGTCTTCCTATCAGCTTGACCCAGTCTGGCATTCTCCTCTGACCTCTGACCTCAACAAGCCGTCTCCACCCAGAGAACGGCCCTCACTGGGGACTTTATCTCTTTCACATCGTTCTCTGTAAACCCGAGAGATGTTTGTGTATGAAAATCCCAGTAGATCAGCAGTTTGGGAAGAACTCAGACTGACCCGTCTTGCACCCACGCCGTGTTCAGAGGTGTACCTAATGAAGTGGCCAGTGTGTTTATCTACCTGCCATAATTTATTAATTTTTTCATTTAATGTGCTGATTAGATTTTTTTTCTCTTAAACATTTATGTGTATTTTGAGGTTTTTATATCTTTTTTTAAATCTTTTTCTCTCGTCTTTGTTCTCTTCCACAAACCTGGAGATCGTACCACTTCCCATCGGCCCTGCGCCTCCTGCAGGAACGATCTCCCCTGAGAAGAGCTACATTTGGTCTCACCTTCTGACGAAAATAAATATTGGCGCCCTTTAGGCCCGGTTCTGAGTTATGATGAATAAATCCACAGTGCAGACGCCGGAGAGCAAAAACTGTCTCGCTCTGACATTTAAACCTTTCTGTGGCAAAGCGAGATGGTCAGGAGAGTCCAGAGGTCCTCAGGGAATTCCCCTCCATGTGTGTGTGTGTGTGTGTGTGTGTGTGTGTGTGTGCAGTCCCTTCAATCTCTTCACTAAACAGAAGAGGATTGATGGAGTTGGAGGAAGGAGAGAGAGAGAGAGAGAGAGAGAGAGAGAGAGGGAGGATAAGTGAGACACACTCATCTCCTCTGACAGCTTCTCTCTCTCTCTCTATCTCTCTCTCTCTCTCTCTCTCTCAGACATAAACTCAACCTGACCTGACACTCGACTCTTTTTCTCTTTTTTCCTCTTTCTCCTGACAGAAACAATTCAGCTTTTAATGTTTCAGAGCAATAAATAGACAGAACATTACTGAAAAAATAAGATGTCACTCAGAGAGAGAGACAGAGACAGAGAGAGACAGACAGGGAGACAGAGAGAGAGAGAGAGAGAGACAGAGACAGAAAGACAGAGAGAGAGAGAGACAGACAGACAGAGAGAGACAGGGAGACAGAGAGAGAGAGAGACAGAGAGAGACAGACAGAGAGACAGACAGGGAGACAGAGAGAGACAGAGAGGTTGAGGTTTTAAAAACACTTTATTGTGGAACAATAAGGAAAAAAAACCTACTTTGCATTTTTTTATGTACAGTATACACACACACACACACACACACACACACACACACACTCGGATATAAACCCGCATACCTACTATACACACAAACGCAGTCAACATGCATACATTACATACACACAGACGCACACATATATTTACATATTTACAATTTATTTATTTATTTTAACACCCACTAACCCCTCCCCCTACCTCACTTCCCTACTATCAACAAGTCGTTTTTTGTCCATTAATTTACAGTTTTATTTACAGTTTGTGGTTTTGGTTTCAGTTGTTGTCCATTTTTTCTTCTTCTTTATGAGTGGGTTTTTTTCAGTTCTTTTAATGTTTTGACTACATGTTTCCTCTGTGATTTGGACAGCTGTAGGAACAGGTTGACCTGCTCCTCTATGTCTGCAGGTGTGTGTGTGTGTGTGTGTGTGTGTGTGTGTGTGTGTGTGTGTGTGTGTGTGTGTGTGTGTGTGCGGTGCTGCACGCGGCCTCCTCACTCTCCTGTGCCGCGGTGCTCTCGGTCTGACTGCAGGTTTTGCGCTTATTTGTCGGTTCGGACGTCTCCTCTCGTTTTCTCCTCTGTTTTATGTCCTTTGGTGTCTGTGGTGTTGTGCTGGTCTGCGGCTGCTGTGTTTCGGTGCGGACGTTGGGGGCGTGGTTACTGTCAGCACTAAACACTGTACTGGCATCGGGTTCTGTGCTCGCGCTATGTACAGTGGTACCGGTGTCGGCTGTCCTCGCACCGCTGCCGCTGTGTCCCGGGCGTGTCGGCGCGCGAGCTCCCCGGCTGCACGGCTCCGTGAGGACAGTTCAGTCTCTTGTGACCGACGTCCCCGCACTCGAAACACCTCAGCGGCTCCGTGGTGGCGAAGACGGTGTAGCCGCTGTTCCTCTCTTTACATTTAAAATTCACATTTAGTGTCTGTTCTCGGTTGTTTAGTCCGTCCTGCAGAAGGACATGACGTGGCGCATGTTGGAGCTTTTACACCCGAGCGGGACGTGGCTCTCATGGGGCCGACAAACTTCCAGAAACGGGCCAGCTCCTTCATTATAGCCTCGTTCTTTATGAACGGAGGCACGTTGGATATGACCACCCGCGCCGCGGGGGCAGACGGAGGGGTGACTTTAACCGCGGCTCCTCTCACACATATTCCGCTCCGCCTCAGTGCACTCGCGAGGTCGAACCGGTTCACGAACACCACCACGGCTTTATTCATCCGGTAGGCGGAGTAGATGTTCTCCCACCCGACCTGCTGCCCCACCACTAACAACACGTCATCAATCTGCACCCCATCCTCTGGCACACACCTGACACCATGCCGGAGAGACAATTCAATTAAATTTTATTTGTATAGCGCTTTTAACAATTGACATTGTCTCAAAACAGCTTTACACAATCAAAATAATTATTTAAGTTTGTATGGAATGTGAATGTGTACGAATCAAAATGTTCAGATAGTCCCTGGTGAGCAAGCCCGAGGGCGACAGTGGCAAGGAAAAACTCCCTGAGATGGTAATAGGAAGAAACCTTGAGAGGAACCAGACTCGACAGGGAACCCATCCTCATCTGGGTGAAACAGATAGCAGGAAATGATCTGCATTCATACAGTGTTAGGTGGCAGCAGTTCAGCTATAATAGTTGATGTTAATTGATGTTAAAACAGTAGGATCTTCCAAGATGGCGCCGGTGAGGTCGGCTGCCGTCACGACTGCTCCGACCTACTTTTCTTTGTTTTTGTATTTTAAAGTAATTTCCAGTAGCTTTAAACCAGCAAAATCACCACCATTGAGTACATTAGGTATGATAGAGACACTCTTGTTTCTATTGGTATACAATGTACTCACAATTCGACGTTTTTAACTTCGGATCCGAGCTGGTCGAGTGAGATCCTGAGGGAGAACAATGGACGCAATGCGAAGCTGCGGCCCCGAGGAAAACGAGCCGGCGTCAGGAACTGGCTGAGAGCTCATGCACACCGCACAACTCTGCCTAGCATCCTGCTTGCCAACGTCCAGTCGATGGAGAACAAACTCGATGACCTCAGGGCCAGGATGAAGTTCCAGAGAGACATTCGGGACTGCAAACTTCTCTGGTTCACCGAGACATGGCTGAACCCGGCGGTGCCAGACCACGCCATACAACCAGCCGAGTTCTTCTCGGTTCACCGCATGGACAGGACGCGGGACTCGGCGAAGTCAAGGGGAGGCGGCGTGTGTTTGATGGTGAACAACAGCTGGTGCAACCACGCGAGCGTTGTTCCTCTTACACGCTCCTGCACACCAAACCTGGAACAACTGTCCATCATGTGTCGTCCTTTTTATCTTCCACGGGAGTTCACATCGGTCATAATAAGTGCCGTTTTACATTCCACCACAAGCGGACACTGTCATTGCCTTATGCGAGCTGCATGAGGCGCTCACACAGCACCAGACACAACACCGGGACGCTGCGCTCATTGTGGACTTTAATAGTGCCAACCTCAAACGAGCAGCCAATGTAGTGAAGATAGGATAGGGGTGATGTGCTCATATCGTCTGGTTCTAGTGAGGACTCTCGCTGCTGCATTCTGGACTAGCTGAAGCTTGTTTATGCACCTAACAGAACAACCAGACAGTAAGGCATTACAATAGTCCAACCTAGAAGTGATAAAAGCATCAACTAGTTTTTCTGCATCGTTTAGCGACAATATATTTCTTATTTTGGCGATATTTCGAAGGTGAAAGAATGCTATCCTGGTGATATTATCTACATGAGCTTCAAATGAAAGGCTGGAATCTATAATCACACCGAGGTCTTTTACTGTTGCACTTGATGGAACAGAAAGGCCATCTAAAGTTGCGGTGTGATCTAAGATTTTACTTCTAGCTGTATGCGGTCCTATGACTAGAACTTCTGTCTTATCCGGATTAAGCAGAAGGAAGTTAATTAGCATCCAATTTCTTATGTCCTGCACACATTGCTCAACTTTAGTAAGATGGTTTTTCTCATCAGGTTTTGTTGAGATGTATAGCTGTGTGTCGTCAGCATAACAATGAAAACTAATACCATGCTTACGGATTATGTTGCCCAGAGGAAGCATGTAAAGGGAAAAAAGCAGTGGGCCTAAAACTGAACCCTGCGGAACGCCAAACTCCACTAGAGAACATGCAGAATAATCACCATTTAAGTCTACATACTGATAACGATCGGTCAAATAGGATCTTAGCCAGGAGAGGGCTGTACCCTTAATTCCTACTACATTTTCTAATCTGTGAAGAAGAATAGCATGATCAATGGTGTCAAAAGCTGCACTGAGGTCGAGTAATACAAGTATAGTTACACAACCCTGATCAGAGGCCAATAGGAGGTCATTTACTACTTTAATGAGTGCTGTTTCTGTGCTGTGATGAGGCCTAAATCCTGACTGATACAGTTCATGTATGCCATTTCTATGTAGATATGAGCATAGCTGCTCTGCTACTATCTTTTCCAGAATTTTAGAGATAAAGGGGAGGTTTGATATTGGCCTGTAATTGGACAGCTGACAGGGGTCGAGGTCAGGTTTCTTAATTATTGGTTTGATAACTGCTAATTTAAAAGATTTTGGAACATAACCAATGCTGAGTGAGGAATTAATTATTCTCAACAGCGGTTCTGTTATTTCTGGTACTATCTGTTTAAGAAAATGTGTCGGTATAGGATCTAATATACAGGTTGATGAATTTGCAGAAGAGATGAGTGAAATTAGTTCTTTCTCTTCAAGGGGAGTAAAGTATTCTAGGTTCCGATCTGACATGGCTAGGTTAACATCTGTATCAATTACATTGTTCGGATTCAAAGCCTCAATTTTATGCCTGATATTTACAATTTTATTATTAAAAAAGTTCATGAAGTCCTCACTATTGCATGATGATGTTGTGGAGATTTCTGTAGTGGTCTTATTTCTGGTTAATTAGGCTACGGTATTAAATAAAAATCTAGGATTATTTTTATTTTCTTCTATAAGAGTGGAGAGATACGTTGATCTAGCTACACTAAGAGCTTTCCTATAGTTCAGGATGCTCTCTTTCCATGCTATTTGAAATACCAACAATTTAGTTTGACGCCATTTACGCTCTAATTTCCGAGCGGTCTGTTTTAAAGTGCGTGTGTGATCGTTATACCAGGGAGCGAGTTTCTTATCTCTAATAATTTTTCTTTTAGCTGGAGCTACATTATCTAAGGTACAACGAAATGTCGACTCTAAATATTCAGTCACCTGATCGAGTTCTGTGGGGTCAGACGGTGACCTAATCGAAGTTGGTAACTCTGGGAGATTACTGATAAAACTCTGTGTGGTAGTTGCTGTGAATGTACGTTTAATACGGTAGCGCGGTGCTGTGCGTACATTATCACTGTGACACACTTGAATGGAGACAAGATAGTGATCTGAGATAATTTCAGACAGTGGAATTGTGAATACATTTCTTATACTTAATCCGAAGAATATTATTAAGTCTAAAGTGTGACCTGCTTTATGAGTGGGTCCTACTACACACTGATTTACACCTACGGAGTCCAGTATGGATATAAATGCTGTTCTCAGAGGGTCTTCTGGATTCTCAAAATGAATGTTAAAATCTCCAGCAATTAACACTTTGTCTACATAAATGACCAGGTCTGAGATGAAATCTGCAAATTCACTAAGAAATTCAGAATACGGCCCTGGAGGTCTGTAAATTATAATTAGTGGAATCGACTGAGCTGATTTAATATACTTAAATATACTTATGTTACTATAAAGAATTTCAAATGAGTTAAATTTGTGTCGGTGTTTTTGTACGATAGACAGATTATCATTATGAATAACTGCGACGCCTCCTCCTCTACCAGTTAACCGAGGCTGGTGTATGTAGCTGTATCCAGGAGGACTAGCTTCATTTAGAGCTACATACTCGTCCTGTTTAACCCACGTTTCAGTTAAACAGAGTATATCAAACACCTGATCTGTGAAAATTTCATTAACAATAACTGCTTTTGATGTGAGAGATCTAATATTTAACAATCCTAGCTTCAGATCAGAGGTGCCGGCTGCGCATTCAGTATGATCTGAGTTTGTGGTCTTTATGTTAATTAGATTATTGAAACAGACTTTCTGAGTCTTTCTACATTTTTGCTTAGATCGGGGAACAGACACAGTCTCAATATGGTGAACCCTGAGTGATGACTCTATGCAGCTAGCAGACGGTTGGTTTAGCCTGTCTGTCTGCTCCCTGGCCTGGGCTCTGGATTGTCACCGATTAACTAGACCTCTACTGAGACTATGAGCTATACTACAGGAAATGAGAGCAGCACCTTCCCGAGTGGGATGGACACCGTCCCGCCCTAACAGGCCAGCTTTGCCCTCAAAGGTCTTTCAATTATCTATGTAGCCCACTTTATTTTCGGAGCACCACCTGGACATCCAGCGGTTCAGCGACCATAACCTGCTGTAAGCTATGTCGCCACGTCTCATTGGGATGGGACCAGAGCATATTACTTCATCGGACATCGCCTTCGCTAATTTAAACACCTCTGTAAAGTTACTCTTACTAACCTCTGACTGACGAAGGCGTATATCGTTAGCTCCAGTATGTACCACTATCTTAGAGAACCTGTGCTGTCCTAGAGCCCTAAGATTACCTGCTATGTCCGGTGCTCTGGCTCCCGGGATACACCTAACCACTGCCGCTGGCGCCCGTAAGGTCTAGCTAATGTCACGTGTCTCAGTATAGAGTCTCCTATAACCAGAGCTCTTTCAGGTTTCTCAGCGGGTGCAGCACTGAGGAGAGCAAACCTGTTGGACACGTGACGCGCAGAGGAGGTGTGCTCCGGTGGGCTAGCCTTAGCGTTAGCTTTGGCTGAACGAGTATGACGCCGTCGTCACCCACTCGCCCCGCTGTGAGGGCTCTAATGCCGGAGTCGGGGGCTGTTTATCTCCGCCTGCGCAGAGTCTCCACACCGGCCTCAGAGGACATGCGGCCCCGCCCACTCTCTCTCTCACTTTAAACTTTTATATAAACTAAAAACATTTACTGATTAAAGAAAACTAAAGTAACTAAACAGTGTCTAGCCTTTCGCGCACTCCCTCACACCCAGCGCATGCGCAGAGAGAGAGACAGACAGGGAGAGAGAGAGATTGTGTTTCAGTGTTAAAGCTCTTGTGTTTGTTCCTGCAGTTGTTTGGAGGTTTGGGGTTTACTGCACATTTATTTTAACGCTGCTGTCACACACACACACACACACACACACACACACACACACACACACACACACACACACACAAGCAAGACTAGAGCAGAAAAAAATATATATACCACAACACACAAATGTTTATGTGTGTGTGTGTGTGTGTGTGTGTGTGTGTATTGATTTGTGGTTTTTAAATATAGTAAAATAAGCACACGTAAAGTTGAGAAGCTGTAAAAGAGCTCTGTTATTGAGGAAGCCGCAAGAGCAGCAAAATCAGAATGAACGTTTATGTGTGTGTGTGTGTGTGTGTGTGTGTGTGTGGCTCATGGGAAAGCTTTATTGTGCTGAGGAGGCTTTTAAAAGTGCATTGATTGCTAATCTGAAGAGTGAAGATGTGCAACCTTTACCCTGCAAAATGAATAATATCCCAAAAATAAATAATAAAGTGAAATAAATAATGTCCTTCTGTCAGAACTCTTCAGCTCCATAAATAATTCATCGGCGCCGCACGCTCATCTTCATATCACACGCAATCATTTATCCACCATGCGTGTCAGGAGCCGCGCTGCAGAAGAAAACAATGCGACTGAATGATGAAATCATACACACACACACACACACACACACACCTTTCCACCAGATGAGGAAGATAAATCTGTTGTTGCCGGTTATCTCTCCCACAGCCGCAGTTTCACGACTTCTCGGATAATCAGAGGCCGAGCGCAATATTGGATCTCTTTTGTCAGTTTTGACGCAGAGCGCCGTTTCCACGCCAAAAAAATTCAATAAATTCAGAATAAATTCTCATAAAAAACCCGGCCTTGCTGAGCTTGCGGTCTCTCGTACACAATAACAATAACAACAAAACACGATCGAGACGGGGCGCGCTCATCACTTCCAGAATGAGATTAAAAACAGTTAAATCAATTAAAAAACATCAATCATTTAGGAGGGGCGTCATAAAGGGCAGGTTATTGAATGAAAAAACGGAAAATACTCTCCCAAATTACGTCTCCGGAAATGAGTACGTTCATGAACATTTCTTCCTGTCCTTCTGCATGACGCCGCTAGAGGGTCGAAACCCACGGCAGAGCGGTGCGGTGCTCACGAGGGGGGTTCGCGTTCCTCATGACAACACACCGACTCGTTCAGCTCACAGAACGGTGAAACTCACACGAGACTTGGGGTGAGAAATTCTGCCTCCTCGTCCGCACGCAGTGACGTCTTCCTCTTCCACCACTTGAAAAAACCAGTTCGTGACGGGCGTTTCAAACGTAGCGAGGTGATTAGCGAGGTGGATGCTAAGGATGGCGGAGGAGATGTAGAGAAGGACTACGCTCACCATCAACATTCGTTTTCATTCCGTCATTGTTTATTAGCAATAATAACCTTCTGGCCGTCCCTCGTATGATTAAAACACTTATTTCAGAACCTAAACACTGCTATCAGGGACGCACGCTCTTAGCGTGGAGCTGCTCTGTATTTTGTGTGTTTGTGTTTTATGTTTGTTGACATTTCTGTTCCACACGTGTTTTGGGTTCTGTTCTAATTTAGCTGCTGGTGTTCTGTAAGCTCTGGGTTCTCACGGTTCCGCGTCCTGTGTGTTTTCTTTTTCCTTTTCTTATTACTGTTAGCTGTCTCTCAGGTCCGTGTTTGGTCAGGATTCCAGGTGTGTGTGTGCTTGCTTATTGTCTGCTTAATAAAGTCTACAGCTGTGTTACGCCGGGCCTCGTCTGCTTCATTACATAGCAGAACACAGCAAGGCGGTGAGGCATCGTAGAGACTCTGTATTTTTCAGGAAGATGTAGGAATGTGAAAGGTGACAGTCAGACCAGTGACATCCTGCATCCAACCCCAAAATATTTTGAGACAGGTTAGAAACAATGTGGAGCATGCGGGAGGAATATAAATGAGATCCTGCATGGTGCTCCAACGAGATACTGAGATCCTGCAAGATGCTCTGATGAGAGAACAAGATCCTGCATGGAGTTTCAACAAGAGACTGAGATCCTTCATGCTGCTCCACTGAGAGACTGGTGGCAGACTGGTATCACACCAGCGTCCAGGATGAAGACGCTCCCTGTACAGAAGCACAGCTTCAGTTACATCATGGTGTTTAGCAGATGTCCTTATCAAAAGTGACTTCCATATTATCTCATTAGACATCTGCACAGTTGAGGGTTAAGGGCTTTTCTCAGATGCCCAGCTGTGGCAACTTGTTCAGTTAAAATTGAGGAGCGCTGCTTGCTGTTGAGCTGCCAGAAGTCAAACACACCTCACACACCAAGTATTAATAGAGATCCTTGAAGTCCTAATTTTCCTGAATCATACCTTATTAGCCATGAGTTAAGCCCTGCTAGCCGTGTAAGTCCAGAGATGTTTCCTGGCTTCACTAACTCGTCACACTGGTGCCCAGCTCTTCTCTAAATCATATGAAATGACCAATTTCTCACCACAAACTCTGACCTGTTTCTGGTCCAGGACCAGGACATAGCCATAGCAGTGTCCCGTCTCCACCTCACGCCCCGTCCCACGACCTTGGTGCTGTAGAAACCCACAGGAAGTGGTGCGAGGGTGTCCAGGTCCGCCGTGGGCGTGTCAGAGGCCATGTGATTTTGGGAGCCAGTTATGCTCCTAGTGGCTGTGGCGGCTTTAGCCTTTTTTTTGCGTGTGTGTGTGTGTGTGTGTGTGTGTAGTGCATTTTAAATATTCAGTTCACACACTAATAAACCAATAAAAATGCAGTGAGCAACAATGTATTAAAAATCCAATTTCAGCCTTAATGTTCATATAAACAGCAGAAATGTAAACCTGCAATTGTTTATTTATTAAAGGATGATATTTCATACAGTACATTCTTTTCCATTCATAGCTACAATTAACTCATAAGAGCCCATACTGTACTCATTTCTCTTTTTGGGACATTTTTGGGACAATTTTGGGACCACACACACACACACACACACACACACACACACACACACACACACACACAGCAGCATGGAGCACATTGTGAAAGACGCCACATGACATTTTTAAAGTTAATAGTTCTATGTGAAATATGCCACAGTTACAGTTATTTTAATTTTTTATTGCTTTGTTAAAGAAATGTAGTCAGAAAGGATTAAATATATAATGTGGAATGTTATTAAATAATTGGAAATGTTAAATAGGATGAAACTTAACTTTCAGAAACAACAACAAAAAAAAAAAATTTTAATTACCTAGTCCGTCCCATGTGCTACCCGCATACACCGCCTTTTTGGAAATGATGTAATAAACACGTTCATAGACTGTCACATGACTCTTCAGGATGTTGATTAGATGTCAATTGGGGACTTCATGAGTTAAGGATAAAGCTGAATAAAGAACCTTGCAGAACTTTAAATGGCCTGAAGTCCGTGAGTTCCTGTTGTCACTGACGTTACAGCAACTATAAACACTCACCCGTCTTTCCCTTAGCTGTCTCCCTCTCTCCATCACCCGTCTCTCCATCACCCGTCTCTCCATGACCTGTATCTCCATCACCCGTCTCTCCATCACCCTTCTCTCCATCACCCGTATCTCCATCACCCGTATCTCCATCACCAGTATCTCCATCACCCGTCTCTCCATCACCCGTCTCTCCATCACCAGTATCTCCATCACCCGTCTCTCCATCACCCGTATCTCCATCACCCGTCTCTCCATCACCCGTCTCTCCATCACCCGTCTCTCCATCACCCGTCTCTCCATCACCAGTATCTCCATCACCCGTCTCTCCATCACCCGTCTCTCCATCACCCGTATCTTCATCACCCGTCTCTCCATCACCCGTCTCTCCATCACCTGTATCTCCATCACCCGTCTCTCCCGTCTCTCCATCACCCGTCTCTCCATCACCCGTCTCTCCATCACCCGTATCTCCATCACCCGTCTCTCCATCACCCGTATCTCCATCACCCGTCTCTCCATCACCCGTCTCTCCATCACCTGTATCTCCATCACCCGTCTCTCCATCACCCGTATCTCCATCACCCGTCTCTCCATCACCCGTCTCTCCATCACCCGTCTCTCCATCACCTGTATCTCCATCACCCGTCTCTCCATCACCCGTATCTCCATCACCCGTCTCTCCATCACCAGTATCTCCATCACCCGTCTCTCCATCACCTGTATCTCCATCACCCGTCTCTCCATCACCCGTATCTCCATCACCCGTCTCTCCATCACCCGTCTCTCCATCACCCGTCTCTCCATCACCTGTATCTCCATCACCCGTCTCTCCATCACCCGTATCTCCATCACCCGTCTCTCCATCACCAGTATCTCCATCACCCGTCTCTCCATCACCTGTATCTCCATCACCCGTCTCTCCATCACCCGTATCTCCATCACCCGTCTCTCCATCACCCGTATCTCCATCACCTTTCTCTCCATCATCCGTATCTCCATCATCCATATCTCCATCACCCTTCTCTCCATCACCCGTATCTCCATCACCTGTATCTCCATTACCTGTATCTCCATCACCTGTCTCTCCATCACCCGTATCTCCATCACCTGTATCTCCATTACCTGTATCTCCATCACCCGTCTCTCCATCACCCGTATCTCCATCACCTGTATCTCCATCACCCGTCTCTCCATCACCCGTATCTCCATCACCCGTCTCTCCATCACCCGTCTCTCCATCACCCGTCTCTCCATCATCTATATCTCCATCACCCGTCTCTCTCTCTCTCTCTCTCTCTCTCTCTTCGAAAAACAGCAGTGTGTGACTGATATAATAATAATCTGACAACCCGGGGTGTGTGTATTAGCATCAGTGTGTACTGTAGCGAGAGAGACTCAGCACCGCCCGCTTAACACCCCGAGTGAACGTGTGCGCGTGAGTCATTAGCATAACTGAATTAAGAGCTATTAGTAACTGATCTGTGACTTTGCTAACATTTTATCGATGAGATAACCAGAGCGTAGTTTATTAGCATGCAGCGTTGTTAGCATAGCTGGGAAATGGCGCTACTTTAAAAATTGCACAATTGATTTGAGAGAATCAAT
The DNA here is from genome assembly GCA_030522415.1 of Channallabes apus. Taxonomy (NCBI): domain Eukaryota; kingdom Metazoa; phylum Chordata; class Actinopteri; order Siluriformes; family Clariidae; genus Channallabes; species Channallabes apus. The sequence goes on along the minus strand of CM060113.1, from coordinate 1,128,226 downwards.
TAAATCGATTGAGAGTCGGCTGAACGCACACGACATCGCTAAACACATCTCCTCTGATATTCATCTCGCCGTAAACACACTCTGAGCGCATGACTGGATAAAGAGAGCACTAATTAGCTCTTACATCACCGCACGCACACACACACACACACACAGACACACACACACACACAATGGAGCTGTACTCCTAGCTGTACAGAACAGCAGGAGTGTGAGAGCCGAGCACTCAGGTGTGATTATCAGTGACCCTGACACACACACACTAACACAACCGCTAACACACACCATCAATCCCGACATCTTTCACCTACATCATCCTCCATTTTTCTTCCTTCCTGCTGCTGCTCTGAGCTTTATAGTGTCTCTGTAACCTGTCACACACACACACACACACACTCAGCTGGGCTTTGTGTGTTCACTCTTAAACAAATATTAATCCTCCTGATGTCATTAAACTACATTATTCTTCACATTTCACTGATTTGCTGTTTTTAGTGCCACAGAGTTGTTTTTTGCACCTAGTGGCCAAACATCAGAACTGCAACCAGAGCACTCATTCTAATTCTCTACAGTTGCTATAGTAACTGCTCAGAGTCGGTTTTGTCCCGAATTGTTTGTTGTGTTCGGTAAACGCACACTGCGTTGTGTTACTATAAACACTTTAATGTCCTGTTTTATGTAAATCAGCTCATGAATATTAATGAGACAGCAGAACATACCGAGTACCAGTGAGCGTCTGAGTGTTTTTCCAGGTGTGTGACAGACGGAAACGTGATGAAAGTGAACGCGTGAAACCATGACAGCGTCAGACTTCAACGAGGTCAGGTGTGTAAAGCAAACACACACACACACACACACACACACACACACACACACACACACATACACACAATAATTATTATATGTAGTTCATATTTGTTTTAGTTTCTGATGGTCATGAAGTTCTACACAGCAATATTTCTGTCTAACGGCACGACTCAGGAATCAGACGCTCCGGATCTGATCTAAGATTTATAAGTAATTAAATAACTTGTTTTTAAACCAAATAAGACACAAGTATTAAGCTGGTAAAGGTTCCTGTAAAAGGACGTTTATGTTATACTTTTGGAAGGAGACACCAGTGTCAGCGATTTGTAAAGTTTATTATAGTGCAGCTATAAATGTATCAATTCTCATTTAAGCTGAAATTATTTAGGTGTGTTTTTAACTTTTATTTGTTTTTATTTTCATTTGTATCTTTGTTTACTTTTCACACTGCAGCTCAGATCAGTCTGATCAGGTCTGATGATGATGATGATGATGATGATGATGATGATGACATAGCAATATCAGGAACAACAATAATAATAATAATAATAATAATAATAATAATAATGTACAGAAGTGTGAAGCTGTGAGAGATGAAGACTCTTACTCAGTGTTTATTCCCGCGCTCGGTTTCCATGGAGGTCACTGTGATGTGGAATTATGATAGATTAATTAGAGCCTTATTGATGCTGATGGAATAATAACAAGTAAAAATATTGGCATGTCTTATCCTTTATCTTCAGTCCATGTTTTAATGACCGTATTTTTATTGCAGAGATACATTTTAGCTCATTTCCAGCTGGAAGACGTGAAGTTAATAAAATTATTACAAATGACGAAGGTATAAAATGTAGATTTATTAAAGAATCAGAATGATGCTCTGTGGTGTGTATAAGCTCAGTATAAAAATCTAAAAGTGAGTGTACAAATGGATCTTCTGTAGTGTTGGGTCATCATTAAACACAGACACATGCACATACAGACACACACACACACACACACACGTACACACACACTGGTTAATTGGCAAAGTCGTGCTCTGTCTCTTGGTTTAAACAGCGAGAGCTCAGAGGAGCGTGATCCTGCTGAGGCCATCGATCACATCTGCCTCCGCCTTCAGAGAACCTCACTGCCTCAGAACGAGTGTGTGTTTATCTGTGAGCACATCACACACCTCACGGCCCGAACTCTCCGTCCTGCAGTGTGACCACGCTAAGCTTCATTGATCTGCACGACTCGGCGGTGTGTCTTAGGGATTAGCGCCGCGTCTTCAGTGAGTCAGGCTCTGCTCATGTCACATCTACAGATCTCTCCTTGTTTATCGAGCGAATGTTTATAAAGTGAAGACAGCGAGTGAAGCAGACGGCCTCCCGAGAACTCCGCTGCTGAGGAGAACCAAAACCATCACAAACAGCTGGAACATCAGGTTCAGTTATAATCAGAGGAGGAAGTGAAATGAAGAGGGAGGGTGATAGGGGGGGGGCGATATGACAATAGGGTGGGGCTAGGGCGTGGGGCAAGAGGGTGAATTAAAAGAACGGGTGGGGGTGGAGCAAGAAGGTGGATTTGAACAAAAGGTGGCCCTAAGGTAAGAGGATGGGTTAGAGCATGAGGAGGTGGAGCTAAAGGATGGGTTAGAGCATGAGGGGGTGGAGCTAAAGGATGGGTTAGAGCATGAGGGGGTGGAGCTAAAGGATGGGTTAGAGCATGAGGAGGTGGAGCTAAAGGATGGATTAGAGCATGAGGGGGTGGAGCTAAAGGATGGGTTAGAGCATGAGGGGGTGGAGCTAAAGGATGGGTTAGAGCATGAGGGGGTGGAGCTAAAGGATGGATTAGAGCATGAGGGGGTGGAGCTAAAGGATGGGTTAGAGCATGAGGGGGTGGAGCTAAAGGATGGGTTAGAGCATGAGGGGGTGGAGCTAAAGGATGGGTTAGAGCATGAGGGGGTGGAGCTAGTGGGTGGAGGATGGGTTAGAGCATGAGGGGGAGGAGCTAGTGGGTGGAGGATGGGTTAGAGCATGAGGGGGTGGAGCTAAAGGATGGGTTAGAGCATGAGGGGGTGGAGCTAGTGGGTGGAGGATGGGTTAGAGCATGAGGGGGTGGAGCTAAAGGATGGGTTAGAACACGTAAAAATGTTTTTATGAAGATGGTGTAAAGCTGGAATTTGTACTCTTGAACGGGGTCCTGCTGTAACACATAATAATGTAATGTAGAAAATACAAGGACAAAAACTAAATAAAAAGTTAACCTTCGACTTAAAGCATGAAGAGAAAAGCGTGTAATACATCTGAAAGTGAAATATTTAACATAGGCCCTGTGTTTAATGTTTGATTCGAGTGTATTGAAGAGTTCTGTCTGTTTCTCACAGTATTCATGCCATAACAGAGCTCATATCCATCCCGGGCCTCGGCTCTGAGCCTCATCACTCATTCTCATCTGATCATTAATAAACCAGACGCTACATCACGGCTGTAGACCCGAGCAGAACAGAAAAAAAAAACCCACTAAAATCAGCTCAAAACTATAAATGCATGTTTTATTGATGTTTTTGGGAATGTGTGAGGAATTTTAGACGGCCAACAAAATGAAAGAGAGGAAGAGAAAAACGAATACATTATACGATGAGAAATGTTAGCGAGTGGAAGATATTGCGTAAGCCATGTGATTGAAAGCGTGGACTGTTCCAGCGTTACGGGAGATAAATAAAGAAAGAAGAGATTTTGGGCTACACTGCAGGCTTTTATTTAACATAACTAACCTGTTAACAGACGCTCGGTCTCGGTTTATTCACTCCTGAGATTATTCCTTCAGAGCTTTTCTGCTTGTGATAAAATTCCCCGAAGCAACAAAACCCCGGGATCACTCGCCCACTCCAGTGCCATGCGGAAATTCTCCTGTAAAACACCAAGCAAGCGGAGAATAAAAAGCATTTGAGCTTTAGCTGTGTGAATCTCCTCAGATCTACTCAGGAGAAAATGTTTAAAGCTTAGCAGGGATTTTTTTTTTGCTTCATATAAAACACCAACACCAAATCTATCAAATAACTACTGCGAATGTGCTTTCATTTGAAAATAGATGTGCGGAGACGACTGCCATAGAAATCCGCTCCATGATTGTCTCAGACGGCGTCCTGGAACACGTCGAATACTCAAGGATGCTCCTCCAGGGGTGCCATGTTTCCAGCGTCTTTAAAGGGCCCATTGATAAAAAACTCACATGTTAGATGGGGCTCAAGTGGGCGTGTACAAACAAAAAAAAACGAGAAGAAAACAGCCTCTGCTGTTTGTCCTCCTTTACATGCGGGTATTCGCCAAACAGCCCAATTAGACTTTCCCACTAATGTGACCTCATATGAGAAGACCCCCCCCCCCCCCCCGCAGATTATTACTCAGCTAATTTACATAGACACTGAATGTGAAGCAAGACACACACACACAGATTTAAACTGAAACACTGTGATTACTGCAGTAAGTGTCTGTGTGGATGTGAACCCGACATGGGTCTGGTTCGCGTCTCTCTGCCTTTTCTTCTCATTGTATAAAATTCAGATTGTGTCGTGAGCTCATCCTGCTCCGAGAGTCCGAGCCGATCGGACAGAAGAACACAGACAGACACAGAGCGTGAAATAAGATGTGAGAAGTGATTACACATTTAGATTACAGACAAAAGTATTAGGACAGCATACGGGAGTCTTAAACTTTCCTCTGCTCACCAAACATGTGACGTCACCGATTAGTTCAGTTCTGACTGAAGACTTCTATTCAATTCAATTTAATAAAATTTTAACAATTGTCATTGTCGCAAAGCAGCTTCACACAATCAAAAGAATTATTTTAAGTTTGTGTGGAATGTGAATGTGTATGAATCAAAATGTTCAGATAGTCCCTGATGAACGAGCCGAGGGCGACAGTGGCAAGGAAAAACTCCCTGAGATGGTAATAGGAAGAAACCTTGAGAGGAACCAGACTCAACAGGGAACCCATCCTCATCTGGGTGAAACAGATAGCAGGAAATGATCTGCATTTATACAGTGTGTTAGGTGGCAGCAGTTCAGCTATAATAGTTGATGTTAATTGATGTTAAAATGGAGTCCAGGTAGTTATTGGAGACTCATAGTTCCAGAACTGAACTATCGAACTGTCAAGTCCTCAGAGAAACAGTTGCCAACACCAGTCAAGGCCAGAACCGTCTTCTAAGTAGAGAGAATCATCCCCAGACACCAGACGCATCCCAAACACACACACGGGGCATCCATGTGACGGGATGTCCAACCAGAAACCGGGCACCAGGATGGGTCAGACAGGTCCGGAGGGCAGAGGGAGTCTGGATCACTGGCAGCTCAGGAATGACATGTGTAGCTCGACAGAGAGAAACAGTGAAAGGGGGAGACAGGAGAGAGAGGAAAGAGAAAAAGGGGAAGAAAGAGAAGAAGAGGAGAGATGGCAGTTAGGTATGGTCACAGTCACATAATGTATCATGTGAATGTATATCTACTGTAGAGTGCAAGCAGAGACTCCGGCAGGACTAACTATGACATCATAACTAAAAGGGAGGAGCCAGAAGGATAACACAAACATGAGGGGGAACTGAGATGTAAAGCAAACAATCACCTCACCGTCAACAAACCTGAGTGATCAAATGAGAGTGAGGAAGACAGCATCTAAACATACCAGTTCACCATAATACTCTACGTCCATGAGTCCCCCAGATCTGCTCCTTTACCTTATGGCAAATCTATTTATAAAAATGCTTGGCTAAATAAATAGGTTTTGAGCCTAGACTTAAACACTGAGACTGTGTCTGAGTCCCGAACACTATTTGGAAGACTATTCCATAATTTTGGGGCTTTGTAAGAAAAAGCTCCGCCCCCAGCTGTAGTTTTCATAATACGCGGTACTGATAAGCAGCCTGCATCCTTTGACCGAAGTAGGCGTGGCGGATCGTAAGACACTAGCAGTTCGCTCAGATACTGCGGCGCGAGACCATTTAATCCTTTATATGAACAGAAAGGCCATCTAATGTTACGGTGTGATCTAAGATTTTACTTCTAGCTGTATGCGGTCCTATGACTAGAACTTCTGTCTTGTCCGGATTAAGCAGAAGGAAGTTAATTAGCATCCAATTTCTTATGTCCTGCACACATTGCTCAACTTTAGCAAGCTGGTTTTCCTCATCTGTTTTTGCTGAGACATAAAACTGTGTGTTGTCAGTATAACAATGAAAACTAATACCATGCTTACGGATTATGTTGCCCAGAGGAAGCATGTAAAGGGAAAAAAGCAGTGGGCCTAAAACTGAACCCTGCGGAACGCCAAACTCCACTAGAGAACATGCAGAATAATCACCATTTAAGTCTACATACTGATAACGATCGGTCAAATAGGATCTGAACCAGGAGAGGGCTGTACCCTTAATTCCTATTACATTTTCTAATCTGTGAAGAAGAATAGCATGATCAATGGTGTCAAAATGTGCACTGAGGTCGAGTAATACAAGCATACTTACACAACCCTGATAAGAGGCCAATAGGAGGTCAGTTACTACTTTAACAAGTGCTGTTTCTGTGCTGTGATGGGGCCTAAATCCTGACTGATACAGTTCATGTATGCCATTTCTATGTAGATATGAGCATAGCATATGATGCATTAACATCTGCATCAATTATATTGTTCAGTTCAAGCCTCAATTTTATGCCTAATATTTACAATTTGATTATTAAAAAGTTTCATGAAGTTCTCACTATTGCATGATGTTGTTGTGGAGATTTCTGCAGTGGTCTTATTTCTGGTTAATTTGGCTACAGTGTTAAATAAACATCTAGGATTTTTGGAGAGATACATTGATCTAGCTCCACTAAGAGCTTTCCTATAGTTCAGGATGCTCTCCTTCTATGCTATTTGAAATACTAGTTTAGTTTGACGCCATTTACAGTACGTTCTAATTTCCGAGTTGTCTGTTGACTTCTGCTGATGAAATATGAATAATCATCATCACCGTTCTGCACAGATATAATTATAAATATATTTGTCCGTGATTGTCCTGATTTTTATTTAGTTTCTCCTTTTTCTGTCTTTTATTTCTTTTAATTTCCTGATTTAACTTTCTTTATCTGTTTAATTGATCTGGACTTCACTGTCTATCTTTCTTTTACCTGCTTGTAAATATTGTGTTTTTCTGTAAAATACATTTGATTAATTTACATGTTCCTTTATAACATTATTATTATTATTATTATTATTCCTGTTGCTGCTCTTTTCTCTCTTTCTCTGGATGTTAATCTGCTTTAAAGCGTCACATGACTACAGTTTAACAGTATTACTGTGTCTTTGTCTTTAATCCCTGTGTAATTGCGCTCAGTCCCGCCGAATCCTTAATGGCTGCCGTCCACATTTATGCAGTTAAAGGTCACATGACCAGGGTTTTAAAACGCACCGTTTGGAAATTACAGGCAGATTTGTGATGGTCGACCGGGTCAGTCGTCTCAGAAGCATAAAAAAGCAGGTTGAATCCAGAATTGATTAGAGCAGAGCCGTAAATCCGCAAATATGAAAATTAAAATGAAAGAACAACGTTGTGTCCGTTGTTAGAGTTATAAATACGTCCTGTGTCCAATCCTGCCTGAGTGTGTGTGTGTGAATTATAGGCATGTTGGACATATTTATGCCTAATCTCGTCTTTCAGAGTCAATTAGCTCTTATTCATAGCAGGTAAAGTCTACAGTAATGGACTGGCAGTAATGAGACTCCTGAGGATTTATGTTTCTGAGGATTAAATGTCATTTCCATGGCCGTTTTTGTTCTTTTTTATTCCTAGACAGATTAATATGATAATGGCACCTTGATGTTTAATGCTATAGAGTTCAGAAGAGTCATGCTGTGGAACAGAAACGCTTTTATAAAGAAACATTACATACAGGGATGAGCTCACGCTCCCGGCTTCGTCCCGAACGCCAGCACTCACACTCGACTAGTGTTCTAGTGAGACTCTGCTCCACATGCTACAACACACAGACCTAATGAGATGTTTTTTTATGTTGTAGTGTTGTAGTTATTATGATTGTATATTACCCATAATGCAGGTTTATACCACGCAAATAACGTTTTCTGAAACATGGAGCTGGAGATTAGACAGGATTAGTGTACAGTCAGGTAGAATGCCCGTGTGCAAACGATGCTCTTTTCAGCATTCTAATTAACCATCGTATCAGACACTAGTGACTTAAACTGGAGTTCTTAAAAAACTTAAAATTCGACTTAACACTTAACACTTAAACGGCCCTGAGGCTAAAAAAACAAATACACCAGGAGTTCACTGTGCTGTAAAATCAGCTCGAGTTGTTTTTGTGCCTGGGGCGAGAGCTACGGACCTGATGCCTGATCTTTCTGCAGCTTCTGATTTGGGGTTCAGCTGATCCGCAGCCCAGGGTCTCCAGGTGTAGAGACGCTCGTCTGCATGCTGAGTGATCAGACAGGTTCCACTTATTACGCTGCTGATCTGTTTACTAATAAAAGATTTCCACAAAATTAGAGAGCTTTAATCAGTTCAGTTGCAGGTTTTTGATAAAAAGAGTACAGCACAGTGAAGGCCATAAATTCAGGCGATCATCGAACCAAATAAAAATAATAAATAAATAAATAAAACAAATCCTCCCCCAAAAAATATCAAGAAACCAGGAATCAAAAAAGTAACGTCTGCTGAAGCCCGAACGCGCTGCTCTGTATTGAACGTCCGAATGCTGCAAATCAAATAATAATCATAAAACACAAATGCAAATCTAAAAACATACTGTAGCGTCCGCCGTCCTGCAAACCTGCAGCACAAACATGGCGTATGGCGTCGTGCAATCGATCCATGGTGGCAGACACACCTGAAACTACAAGCCCCGCCCACTAACGAGGCCAGAGTCAGGTGTGAGTGTAGACTGGGAAGCGTCAGGGGAGTGTGTAGGGCAGAAAAGCTTTTAAATTATTAATAACTCTGTTATTCCGACTCCTGACTGTCAGCTTCAAGCAAAAAGACACTGTCACTGTGTGTGTGTATAAAAACATGAAGGAAGGAAAAAAGGAAGAGAGACGGATTTTCTGAGGAGAAATGTTCACATCATGTTAGTGAAGTTTTAATTTAATTTTAATTTGAGAAAGTCATGATATGATCCGGTGTGTAATATCCTGTAAGCAGTTCATTAAAGCAGAAAGAGAAAGAGTGCCGAGATAAGTTTATGAGTCATTGTTATAAAAAATGGAGTTCTATGATGAAAAAGAGGAAGCGAGGGGACGGAGAACAGAACAGGACCCGAAGCTGAACCATGAGGAACCGCCGCAGTGTGAGGTTTCAGTTCTCCAATGTGAAGGAAAGTGAGGTCTGATATCAAACACGCTGAGGCTGGACTCAGATGTCCGAGCTGGACCGAGCGCCGAGAGTTAGAACATTTATGTAAATAATAATCAGATCTATTAAACTTTCAGCTGCTAAAAGTGTTTTTAATTGAGGTTCTGCACTTAGGATGGACAGGTGACATCAATGTACCCACAATCCTCCACTGCGTTACAGAATCAAACACCAGGGGGAGCTACCGAGACAGTAACACAAACTGAGGTCTTTTGGTTAAAAGAAAGCAGATAAAATTAGACAAACAACCAAATAATAACTATAAAAGTGTAATTTGTAAAAAAAAAAAAAAATAATATTAATGAAAACCTGTGAACTATTTAAAATTAAATATCAAATAAACAGACAGACATCAATACCTAAGCATGTCTCTGTATGAATGCTAGAGTCTGTTGTTTGCTTGTTAGATTTTTCTCCTTTACTTCACTTGGTCCTGGTGATGGTCCTGATGCTCTGATGATATTTGGGTCCGATGGTGACCAGGTCATCAGATATCAGACATCGGGTCAGTTCTGTCTGTACAGGAACACAGGAGGTCACTGTGGTGTCAAGATCTTCCTCCTGATCTACAGCTTCATCAACATCTGGACCAATCAGGCCAAGGGGTCGGATCTTCCTCACCTGTCAGTCATGTCAGGAAGCTCAGTAGTGAAGAAGAACACCATCACCACCTTCACCGTGTCGTCCAAGCTCGACAACCAATCAGAGCGCAGCTTCACATTACTGAACGCCGCGCGCTCGTACACACTCAGGACGAAGCCTAATTTTCACAGTGTGTAATTTATACTCGTCTGCGATTTCGTGGTAATCGATGTTATAGTCATTGTGCTCGGAGAAATATTATCAAATTAATTAAATTTTACTCTGCCTATTTATCAAGGTTAAATTAATTAGTCTGGTGCATAAACACGCAAAAACAAAGCCTGCATTATTAAATGCGTGTTCTTTAAACACTTGTTCTTCCTTTTTTCTCCATTACAGCACTTCTGAATAAGTCCTATTAATTATATCTGACATATCTTTGTTCTGAATTGCTTGTCTTGACACCTAAATAAAAAAAATAAAAAATAAATAACACAGAACCACTGCAGGGAGGAAAATCAGCAGAAAGGGAAATCTGCAAATTAATCATGCTCAGGATTATTCGCTGTGAAAGCAGGAAGAGACGTGCTTCTGTTCACGACTGCAATAATTTACCTCGGAGCAAACACGCGAACAGAGCGCATTACGGCCGAGACAGTTCATCAAACTGAAATGATTCTCCTGAAAGAAAGCAGAGAGGGAAAAAAATGCTACACTTCCTGCCACCTACCTGTAAAAAGATGCATTATAGACATGGAGACATTTCCTCCCATGATGCTTTGCGCCTTTCACTGGGAATAATGGCCGCCGGGCCTGGGACGCGGTCCATAAATCACAGCGACGGGTGTCATGTTTATCCTTCGGAGGCTTGCAGAAATAGTATCTGTACAGTCCAGCTGTTCCGCCACGGCTAATCACGGCGCTAAAACTCGGCCGCATTATCGCTCGGCTTTTGTCTCGTCTGGAGTTCGGCCAAACCTCGGCACCGGCGTGTCAACGAGACGAGCGCTGTTTTTAGACCCTGTGTTTAGCAAAGTTAACACAACTTCCTTTCTGCTTTAAGAGGCACTTTTATTTCACCTTGATACTTTCAGGTCAAAAGAAGCAACTGCAGTACATTACGAGACGAGTGAGGACCGGGCGGGCGAGCATCACCGGAAACTCTCTCTCTCTCTCTATCTCTCTCTCTATCTCTCTCTCTCTATCTCTCTCTCTATCTCTCTCTCTCTCTATCTCTCACTTATGATAGATTTTATAAGGTTTTAAAAATATATTATGCATTTACCTCTCTCCCCCTCACACACACACACACACACACACACACACACACACATATATTATATATGATAGATCGATTTTGTTACTCACAATATGGCGACTTCTCAAGAATAAGGAAACATTCTTTAAGGGTTCCCTCGGGGGCGGAGCCAAATGTTTCTGTATGGTTCATCTATCAATATATTTAAAATAAGGGGCGGGGTTATCACTCAAGTAAAATGTGAACATGTAAATAATGGTAAAAATTGCTTCATTTTGTTGTTGTTTTTATTATTAAACCCATTCAAATAAATAAATAAAGTGCATTGATGAGCCTCATTTATTTTAGTGAAGTTGATTTAATCTCCATCCGGATGTAAAATTTACACGAGTCCAAAACCATGTGTAGTGTGGAGTCACATTTAGAATCACATACAAAATATAATATTCATTAAATCCCCACAAAACTTGATGAGATTTTCACTGTGATCAAGTAGTGATTAAATCACAGGAACACTGTTCTGAATTGTGGGCGGAGCTAAAATGTGTAGAGGTCTTTGATAAAGCGGCTGGACGTTAACGTTCCTCTGATCGTCGTCGTGGCGACTGTAATGTAAATCACGGAGAGCGAGTGTGTTAAAATAAACCCGAGCTTCAGTCAGAGCCGCTGCCTCAGAGAATTAATCAACACTGCTAAATAATCAGGACGAGCACACGGAGGAGGTTTTAAATCTCAGAGATGAGACGTTTCACACAAACAGCCAAATAAAATCAATGTTTTTGTTGGACTTTTGAACCCTGCGCTAACAGAGACATTGCATCCTTTAAAGCGTTTCCCCGAAGCGCCTCTGGATATTGAGGAATTATCGTGCCATCGTTCTTCCCCGGCTCTCTCTCTCTCCGTCCCTCGGCGTCCATGTTGGACAGATTCGTGCTCTTTGACTCCATCATTATCTCGGCTGAACGATGCTACAGGGGGAAACTTCCTCACTTAACGCCTCGGCGCAATAACATGCTCTTTGTAATTGCTGTTTGCTTCCTGCTGCTGAGCGAGTTTTCTCAGCAGGAACGCTTCAGCTCGCCTCCATCAGCTGCTCTCGCTCTCCTCCTCACACGCAGAGAGACGGCTGTCTGCTGCTTTCAGACCTGCTGTACACATGTGTGGATATCTTTCTCTTATCTTAAACATCATATGCTGGGAAAATCCTGTACATATTAATGAAGAAGCAACTAGTCATTGTACTGTGAGAGCGACGTGTGTGTGTGTGTGTGTGTGTTTGCTCACAGGTCTGAAGCCTAAAGGATCTAAAACATTTTTTTAAATAAAAAATAATATCTAAGGCGGCGCAGTGGTGTAGTGGTTAGCACTGTCGCCTTGCACCTCCAGGGTCTGGGTTCGATTCCCCGGCCAGGCTCGATTCCCGTCTCTGTGTGCATGGAGTTTGCATGTTCTCCCCGTGCTTGGTGGGTTTCCTCCGGGTACTCCGGTTTCCTCCCACAGTCCAAAGACATGTAGGTTAGGTTAATTGACATTCCAAATTGCCCGTAGTGTGTGATTGGGTGTGTGTGTGTGTGTGCCCTGCGATGGATTGGCACCCTGTCCAGGGTGTACCCCGCCTTGTGCCCTAAGTTTCCTGGGATAGGCTCCAGGCCCCCGCGACCCTGTATATAAGGATAAAGCGGTACAAAAAATGAATGAAGGATGAATAATATCTAATCTCCAATAAACACTTTTAATCAATTTTGTATCACTTGTAATAGCACATTTATTAACACCACCTCATCGAGTGCATTAATCACAAGATACTTTTTACACTTTAATCATTTATTCGAACTGATAAAATTCATTAAGGCTTCTCTCTGAGTTTTATTTGTACACTCGGTCAAGGATTTTCAAAAATGTAATATAATTTATTTAGTGTTTATATTTTATTTTTATTTTTTGAGGAAAACAGGTCAATAAGCAGCATCTGTCCAACACCTCTGTTCATTATACATTTATACAGAATATTGTAATTTATACAGAAATTGAATAAAAAAATAATTGATTACTTTTTGAAACCTTTAACAAATAAAATAAAAAGAAATAAGTTTCATAAAAAAATAATTTACCATTAATGGAGTCATATTAAGAGAAGAGTGTGTGTTTTCTAACACTAAACCCAGTGCGGGGTGAAGGGAGTAACACTGAT
>CM060113.1:1082500-1110000 GCA_030522415.1 Channallabes apus | reverse complement strand
AGGCTTCCAGGGCTCTCTATGGGCACTGGTAAATCACTGCGCCAGGCGGTGTTTTGATGTCATGACAAGTGAACCCCGGTTCAGTGGAGAGCACATCCATAAACTGGTTCACCAGTTCACACAGCTCTTGGTTCTGGGCATCAGATCCTCTCCACGCTGAACGATGTTGTGACTTTGTTCTGTAGTGGAGAGGGAGACGAGAGCTGAGGTATGGGTTCTATCCTCTGTATTTAGTAAGTTAATATCCCAGTTGTCGGCCGCTTTCATCCACCACTCTACAGTAAATCTTAGGCCGTCCATTTGGGGATGGTACACATAAGTATGGATCTCATTAATCTGCTATAGCCATCACACATAATTTGGATATAAAAGGTGTACCATGATCGGTTAGGATTTCATTCAGGAGTTCCACTCTGCTGAAGAGTGGGAGCAGCTCTCTCACAATGTTCTTGGAAGTGTCTTTAGGCAGGAAAACAGCCTCAGGACAATGCGTGGCATAGTCGACGATGACAAGCAGATATTCAGGCCCTCATGCCATTCATGCAACATCCCAACCAGGTCCATTCCTGTCCTCTTGAAAGGCATGCTGATGGTGAAGGGGCGGGCTTAGAGGCACAGACAGGACAATGCAGGGGTAGCTCAGTGGTTAAGGCATTGGACTATCAGATGTATTGACTGCTCAGATGTATAATGAGAATAAAATGTAAGTCGCTCTGGATAAGGGTGTCTGCCAAATGCTTAGATGTAGAATGCGGACAAAAAGTGCCATACCTGCGTGTTGAGTCCCGGGCAGTGGAAGCAATCTTAAATATTTTCATTGATACTATTTATCCCAAGGTAGCCTTCAAGCAGCGCTGAGTGTGCAAGGTGCATGACAGAGTCTACTTTGGCCTGTGGGACCACAAAAACATCAACATTAGTTTCTCTACGTATAGTATAATAATATAGTAAATTCTTTTTTACAAAGCAGTAGGAGGCTGGCTGGGGATGCAGGGCCGCTACAGCTTCACTATCTATTGTTCCCACTTGTTCACAGCAGTTCTTTAGTCACAGATCCTCACGTTGTAGCTGGGCAAAACTGCCATCCTTTTTGGATATGGGACATATGGGTTAGGGGGATCATTAGCCTCTCCTTCAGTTTCATGTCGCAGTTTCAGCATTCACCACCAGTGTAACGGGTCTGACTCACAGAGAGAACACACGGGAACTAGATGTCACAGTCACAAAAATGAGCTTCTTTAATAAGCACTTTCAAGCAGGTTTGAAATGAGGAGTAGGACATTCCAGTGCACTCACCATCTCTGGCATCTGCTGGCTGTCTCATGCCTATGGATTCTCCCTCCTCTTTTGGGAGGGAGCAGAGCACACAATCCATCACACCACGCATTCTAATACCTGATTGCAATCTGACTGCGCCAGTCCAGTTGCACTCTCTGTGAGACGTGTGCATCATAGGACCAATTGTGAAGCTGGATAGCTGCTTGAGCACTGGAGAGCCCACAGCGGGGCCAGGATCTCAGCTTCAAGCAGCTCGTAGTTATTGATATCCTCATCTGATATAAAAAATAGGCATGTCGCGTCACATCTGACAACAGTGATATGGGAATTCCACTCCACTCGTGGTGAGGTCACCACTCCTGCTCAGCGTTTTTTCAAAGGTGCATAACTACGCTTCAATGTGGCTGTGGGGCGTGTGTTTGGTGAGCATGTGTTGTGCATCGTGGTGGGGGTCAGGGAGCGACACCTCATGTTGGAGTCCTGCAGACCTTGTAAGAGCTGCTCGAGAAGCTGTTGTTGCTGTATGATCATTTTGAGCAGGTGTCACTAGTTTTCCCCGGGGGACATGTGGGGGCCTGGTTCAGTTCCATGTGCCTGCATTCTCCACCAGTGTAATGGGTCTGAAACACAAAAAAAACACACTGGAAACAGATGCCACAGTCACAAAACAAGCTTGTTTAATAAGCACTTTTGAGCAGGTTATATGAATGCAGTCTTAGTGAAGTTACGAGTATGAGCAGCATGTCTTGTGGACCGTCTCGGTGAATGTCGGGGGTCAGCACGGTGTCATCGGCAACTATAACATGACGAAGTCACTTAAGGAGTCGTTTAATAAAGAAATTAATCATGAGTCAACTTGAATCAGTCAAAGAGTCAACTCTAATAAACAAATCATTTACAGTTAAAAGTAAGTAATAGGGCTCGTGCTGTTCTCCGAGCAGGAATCCTGTTGTGTCGGGACAAGTTTCATTGCTCATGCTAATGCTAGTCAGTGTTGGCTCAAACCCTAGTCATAGGTTTTACCTTAAAAAAAAATAAATTATGATTTTGGTATAATAAGGTGTTTTTCCTCGCTCGACTGAAACCTCTGGCATGAGGTGAACGCGTCCTGAATCTTGAATCTTGAAATCTACAGCGACGTCAACCAAGTGGCACTCAGACGCAGGAGCTCTAAACACGGCATTGGAACGCGTCCCAGAGCGAGGGCTTGTTAAAAGCAGTGGGATGACATCGTTCACACTCACCTGTCACACACCCTTAAATAATTTACAGAATATTACGAGCAAGAGCGTGAGCTTTGAGGGTGACAGGAAGAAGTGAAAAAGACACTTACATCTGTGTGTGTGTGTGTGTGTGTGTGTGTGTGTGTGTGTGTGTGTGTGTGTGTGTGTTTGTGTGCGCGAGCATCTATAATGAATAAAATATAACCGTTTCACAGAACAGTAAAGAAGGTGGATGTGTTTCATGGCTGGTTGGAAATGTTAGTGCTGATGCTACACTACAAAAATGCTTATGAACGTTTCGCGTCGGGAGAAAAGAAAAAAAATGCAAAAATGAAATGTCGAAAATGTCCATTTTGTCTACAGTGAAGTCAGTGAGTCGAGAGGTGCGCTAATGCTAATGTAGCCGACACACAACTTAAGTGCATCACATGGAGATTCGACTTCTGTTAACATAAATAAATAATTTAGGGATTCGTTTATTAATGAAAGTGTGTCAGTGAAGTTATTTACAACTGTAAATGAGTCGCTTGAGGAATCATGCGGTACTGTGAGCGATTCACTCAGGGAGTCATTTTTAAAAGCTAATAATTCAACGAATCATTGAATTGTTAACATTAATAAATAACTTTAACAATTAAATATATTACTGTATGAGTCATTTATTAAGTCACTTGAGGAGCCATTTGTTATTGTGGACAAATCACTTAATGAGTCATTTACAGCTTTAAATCTATTTCTAAAGGAATCATTTATTAAAGTATATCAATCATTTGAGGAGTCATTTATTAAAGTTAACAAATAACTTACATTTATAGCTGTAAATTATTTACTGGAAAAGTAATTTATTAAACTTAATAATTTATTTTTTAGCACAGATATAAGTGTGTAAAGGAGTTGAACTGTAAATAAATGTAAAGAAATGAATCAGTGAGTCATGTGTTAAACTCTTTAAACTTACTTTAGATACTCAGCAAAAAAAGAAACGCCCCTTTTTCAGGACTGTGTATTTCAACAATAATGTTGTACAAATCCAAATAACTTTACAGATCTTCATTGTAAAGGGTTTAAACAATGTTTTCCATGCATGTTCAATTAACCATAATCAATTAATTAACATGCACCTGTGGAATGGTCGTTAAGACCTTAACAGCTTACAGAAAGTAGGCATTTAAGGTCACAGTTGTAAAAACGCAGGACACTAAAGAGACTCGTCTACCGACTGTGAAAAACACCCAAAGAAAGACACCCAGGGTCGCTGCTCATCTGCGTGAACGTGCATTAGGCATGCTGCAGGGGGACATGAGGACTGCTGATGTGGCTATAGGGCAATAAATCACCATGTCCGCACCGTGAGACGCCTAAGACGGCGCTACAGGGAGACAGGAAGGACAGCTGATCATCCTCGCAGTGGAAGACCACGTGTAACAACACCTGCACAGGATGGGTACATCCGAATATCACACCTGCGTGACAGGTACAGGATGGCCACAACAACTGCCCGAGTCACACCAGGAACACACAATCCCTCCATCTCACAGCAAGAACTGACAAATCTGGTCCAGTCCATGAGGAGGAGATGCACTGCAGTACTTCAAGCAGCTGGTGGCCACCAGATACTGACTGGTACTGACTGATTTTGAACCTCCCTTCATTCAGGGACACATTGGGAAACATTTTTACTTTATGTCTTATGGTGTCGACTCTTTTAGTGTTCATACAAATATTTACACATTAAGTTTACTGAAAGTAAAAACAGCTGAAAGTCAGAGGACGTTTCTTTTTTTGTTGAGTATTACCTTATATATTTCTTTGGCCTCACGGCTCCAGAAGCAAAGGTCACACATCAGCTGCTCTGGATGAAGTTGATGGATTGATAAGTTAATAAACATTTAGACGATCTGTCTCTTTAAATGCAAATAACGCTAATAAAGATTCGTCTAAACAAGCCGGCGTGTGACCGCACGAGCGCGTCGTCTTTTTTAATTCATCATCTATTAAAAAATGAAGACACACATTAGTGAAGAGTGAAAGCAGAGTTAATGCGAGATGGCAGAAGTCAGGGATTTATATTTCACTCACACTCCCGAGGCGCTTCAGAGGGAATTGAAAAGGCGACTCTTTGTGTGATTGTGAATCAGGAGGCGTCCACGCAAAGCATGATGGGATTTTAAATGCGATCGTGCAGTCAGTGATCATGAGAGCTTGAGCTCGGCTGTCCGGTGTGTGTGTGTGTGTGTGTGAATGCTTTTAGACTTATATAATGTGTTTATGTGTGCACTCAGGTGTGTTACAGGGCGGCCGTGCTGCAGCGTGAGCCGCGTATGATTCATGAGAATGTTTTTAAACAAGACTCCATCATTCTTCTCTACTAAACGTCCAATAAAATGCTGTTCAGGTTTAAACAATCGAAGGTAAAGGTTCTCCCGATCGCTCGATGCTCCACTCTGACATTCCACACACGGTGAGATCATGTGATGTGAATCTAATTTTTGGTGAGAGCTTCAGTTTGCTTTGTGTTTAATTCAGTGTACCGACTTCTTCCACCTTTACAATGCAATTTTTGCTAAAAAAAAAAAAAAAAGGAAAAAGTGTGTGTGTGTGTGTATGTGTGTGTGTGTGAGTATGTGTGTGTGTGTTTTGTCAGTCACCAACACTGCAGTGTGCGTGATCCGGAAAAGATGTGCACATGCTTGGCTAACGATAACGACTTTAGCGGAGGAGCTACGCCGCTCCATCGACTTCGTAAACATCTGACTCACCAACACAGTGCAAAAACTAATCAGGAACATCACCCTATGACACACACACACAGTCACACACACACACACACACACACACACACACTGTTTCTTGGCTGGAGATTTTTACAAGGTTGTGGCGTTTAGCTTCACGGATGACTAGCTGTGTTTATTTTGAGTGGCAGGTGACTGTGATGCTTAATTAGCACGATTATGAAAACCTGTTTATAAATGAGCTAACTGATCCTTCTGACAGCACGCTAACACTTACGCTAATGCTAATCTCATCCTCAGCACCTCAGTGAAGAGCTAACACTAATACGTGTGTGTGTGTGTGTGTGTGTGTGTCAGTCAGCTCATGCAGGGGTTAGCATTAGCAGCTAATTGATTATCAGCTGGTGATTCTCCGACACCTTTTCCTCCTCATGTAGCCTGAAAACCCAACTGTGATTAATGAGGAAATAAAAACGAGTTCTCTCTCTCGCTCTCTCTCTCTCTCTGTGCCTCTCCCCCCCGCTTCCAACTCGCTCTCTCTCGCTCTCTCTCTCGCTCTCTCTCTTGCATGTCTGAGCTAGTAAAGGTGTGTTGCAACAAATAAAGCTAACACACACACACATACTGTACACACACACTTCAGTATTCTTTACAGTATTCAGTATTATACATTATTCTGTTCATTTCATCATTCCGTACACTTCGGTATTCCGTACATTTAAGTATTTCTTACACTTCAAGATTGCTTAAGTTTCAGTATTCCGTAGACTGTATTGATCAGAATCTAAATCCCATCAACCCCCTGTGAATCACACAGTCGTGTAACACAGGCTTCAATCTCAAATATGTTGATGGTGCCTTTTTTCCAACAATTCCAATATAATGATTCCTTTATCCATGCTTGGATCTTGCTGATGCAATAAGCAGAAACATATTAAAAAGAGAGGAAAAAAATCAAAGCGCACTGAGTGTCAGTGTGTCGCAATGTAGATTTATATATTTATATATTTTACCCATATCACCTTTGAGAAATCAGTCAATGACTGAACGAATCATCATTCCAGAGCAAAGAGATTCCCAAATGTGACAGTCACTCCGGAGTGAACGTTCAGCTCTCTTCAGCTTTGATGAAATTAACTTTGAAGTCTGTGAGATAAAGGAGAGATGAGAGTGTGTCCCCTTCTTTCTGAAGGACTTTGTCCAGAATCAGAGACATACAGTAGTGCACGGTGTAGAAGGTTAAATAATACACTGGTATTTACTCTAAATGGTAGCACATGCTTCTTCATTATTAAATACCAATACGGCCGAGACACACCTGTACATGCCAATGCAAAGATGTGGAAAAGTCAGATGAACAAGTTCAATTAAATTATAATTCAGAATTTAGTCCTCAGATATAGTTAAATGGTCAGAAACACATAATTTCTGACTCCATCATGTGCAATGAAAAAAGTGGGAAACCGGACGCACCATGTTCACCTTTTGTTAGCAACATGCTAAACAGGGAAAAGGGAAATGTCTTACTTTGCTTATTTCTAATGATGATGACTTTATATCACTACATAACCTGAAAACAAGCTCAGATTATAAATAAATAAAAAAACAAGTTTCAAATGTAGCTGAAAGGCCTGCACACCCATTGCAATTAAAAACACAAAAGCCAAAATATTTAGTAAAAATTTTTTTTTGGTTTATATCAGTGAAAATGATGTGTGATTTTGCAAAATGCTATAAATCCACCTCCCACAGTTCTGCCACAATGGAAAAATCAGCCTGCAGTTATGTTGGTGATTATTTAAATGTGCAGTTTAGTATTAATAACAGTGTTGTTTGTGTTTAATATAAAATATAGGAAACTCTTGCTCTGATTGTGATTGCATATCGAGTCAAAAAGAAAGAAGAGGCAGCAAATTAAACCAAGGAAAAACATTTTTTTTTATTTTGTTTCACACAAAACCTTTTTAATTACAAAGATTGTTGAAGATCAACAGAAATATTATAAACAAGACAAGAACTTCAGTTACAGCATCCTCAGACTCGTCCTCTACTGATTTGTGCTTTACTGTACATGACAACAGGTTCGCACCTGTTACAGTAATACAGTAACAGTTTCAGACATACAGCGCGGGCATCTCACTTTTGCACATTTATTTTAAGATCTCATGCTGCAGTGTCTAACACTACAGTGTCTCACACTACAGTATCTCATGCTACAGTGTCTCACGCTACAAGTATCTCACGCTACAGTGTCTCACGCTACAGTGTCTCACACTACAGTATCTCATGCTACAGTGTCTCACGCTACAAGTATCTCACGCTACAGTGTCTCACGCTACAAGTATCTCACGCTACAAGTATCTCACGCTACAGTGTCTCACGCTACAGTGTCTCACGCTGCAGTATCTCACGCTGCAGTATCTCACGCTACAAGTATCTCACGCTACAAGTATCTCACGCTACAGTATCTCCCACTACAAGTATCTCATGCTACAGTGTCTCACACTACAGTGCCTCATTCTACAGTGTCTCATGCTACAAGTATCTCACGCTACAGTGTCTCACGCTACAGTGTCTCCCACTACAGTATCTCACACGACAGTGTCTAACACTACAGTGTCTCAAGCTACAGTATCTCACGCTATAGTGTCTCACACTACAGTATCTCACACGACAGTGTCTCACGCTACAGTGTCTAACACTACAGTGTCTCATGCTACAAGTATCTCACACTGCATTGTTTCAAACTACAGTAACTCACACTACAGTGTCTCACGCTACATTGTCTCACACTACAGTAACTCACACTACAGTGTCTTATACTACAGTATCTCAAGCTACAGTATCTCATGCTACAGTGTCTCATACTACAGTGTCTCATACTACAAGTATCTCACGGTACAGTGTCTCACAATACAGTGTCTCACAATACAGTATCTCACGCAACAGTGTCTCGCGCTACAAGTATCTCATGCTACAGTATCTCCCACTACAAGTATCTCATGCTACAGTATCTCCCACTACAAGTATCTCATGCTACAGTATCTCCCACTACAAGTATCTCACGCTACAGTGTCTCACACTACAGTATCTCACACGACAGTGTCTAACACTACAGTGTCTCAAGCTACAGTATCTCACGCTATAGTGTCTCACACTACAGTATCTCACACGACAGTGTCTCATGCTACAGTGTCTAACACTACAGTGTCTCATGCTACAAGTATCTCACACTGCATTGTTTCACACTACAGTAACTCACACTACAGTGTCTCACGCTACATTGTCTCACACTACAGTAACTCACACTCCAGTGTCTCATACTACAGTATCTCATGCTACAGAATCTCATGCTACAGTGTCTCATACTACAGTGTCTCATACTACAAGTATCTCACGGTACAGTGTCTCACAATACAGTGTCTCACAATACAGTATCTCACGCAACAGTGTCTCGCGCTACAAGTATCTCACGCTACAGTATCTCCCACTACAAGTATCTCATGCTACAGTGTCACACGCTACAGTATCTCACACTACAGTATCTCACACTACAGTATCTCACACTGCAGTATCTCAAGCTACAGTATCTCACGCTACAAGTCCCTCACACTGCTGTATCTCACACTACAGTGTCTCACACTACAGTATCTCATGCTACAGTGTCTCATACTACAGTGTCTCATACTACAAGTATCTCACGCTACAGTGTCTAACACTGCAGTGTCTCATGCTACAAGTATCTCACATGACAGTGTTTCACACTACAGTAACTCACACTACAGTAACTCACACTACAAGTATCTCACACTGCTGTATCTCACACTACAGTGTCTCACACTACAGTATCTCATGCTACAGTGTCTCATACTACAGTGTCTCATACTACAAGTATCTCACGGTACAGTGTCTCACAATACAGTGTCTCACAATACAGTATCTCACGCAACAGTGTCTCACGCTGCAAGTATCTCACGCTACAGTATCTCCACTACAAATATCTCATGCTACAGTATCTCCCACTACAAGTATCTCATGGTACAGTATCTCCTACTACAAGTATCTCATGGTACAGTGTCTCATTCTACAATGTCTCACACTACAGTGTCTCACACTACAAGTATCTCACACTGCAGTATGTCACATACCTTTGTTAAGTCTATAACACAGTGTTTGCTCCACTGAAATGCGATAATGTCCTGTTTCAAATGTAGAGTGGACATTAAGCAACGCATACTTAACATCTGAAGATTATTTTTCTTGCCTTCAGCATTCTCAAAAATCTCTTTAAACACATTTAGACCACTCGCAGCAGACACTGTGTTGCACAGAAACTATTTTCACTTGACTGATCGTGGGACAAAAAAGGAAAGAAACAAACAAACCAAAAAATTATCCAGCAAAGTTGAATTCTTCTTTATGTTTAAACAGATTAAGTAGATTTTACCTGGAGACCATATACGGAAACATGGCAGTGTTCATGGCAGTAATGTGAACGCGAGTTTGTAATCCATAACACTGACCTGAATGATCTTAAACATTAAAATAAAGGTATGAAATGCATGTTTTTTTTTGAATGGTGTACTGTTCATGCTTTGTGCAGGGTCAGGTGTGTGAGCGCTGCTAACCCCACACTAACACTCCACACCATTTCCTCTGTAACACCTACAGTAAATCAGATGAGCTCAATCCTGGCCTTTGTGTTCACTGCTCGGGATAGAAGACAATTGAATAAGCGTTATTCATCCATGTGGAACAACGGGTCAGTGTGTGTTTACACGCTTTATCATCAACACACTGTAATCAAATAAACAGTGGTTAAAAAGGCTGCACTTCCTGTTTGCTGAATGACCTTTTCCATCTCTCTCTTATTTGCTGTGAAAGCAAGATGTGCAAAAAATAAATACATTGCAGGATTTATTCAGTCCCAATAACGGACCAAATACTCAGGATGAATAGAAATGACAGCGATGTTGATCTGAGCATGAGCGAGAACTGTGTTTGTATTTACACAGATACAGTACACACCAATATATCTGATTTTCACTTTATTAGGGTTCATTATATAACATGAAAAATAGCACACAGACACACACACACACACACACACACACACACACACACACACACACACACACATTGTAATGCTGTAATAAGGTCACATCACTGTAGAATAAGGCGCTTGTACGTCACTGCGTTGCTGACGAAGGACAGGAGGTGAAGCTCAATCACAAGCTCACATTTCTGTGGTGTACGTTGTTTATGTTTGCTCGAGTTAATCGAGCCGAGAGAGAGCACGAGGAGCCTTTATCAAGTGACAGAAGCAGTTGTTGATAAGGTGGGATTATCAAGAAATTAATTAAGAATGCTGGGAACAAACGGCTCATGAACTTCGTCTGCGGTGGAGGAGTGGAGGGGATAACGCCCATGTGTGCAGTGATTGAGCATAAGTCACGTGACTATGTTTAAGTGGCTAACTGTTTCTTTGCTTTGTGATGGTAAACTATTGTTCATCTATGACAGGGAGACAAACTCCAAGAAAAACAAAGAAACAACACGAGACAACACCGGCTCACAACAAAGTGTTTTCAATTCAATTCAATGTTATTTGTGTAGCACTTTTAACACTGGTCATTGTCTCAAAGCAGCTATACACAATCAAAAGAATTATGGAAGTTTGTATGAAATGTGAATGTGTATGAATCAGAATGATCAGATCATCAATGTTGAACAATTCGAGGGTGACGGTGCTGAGGGAAAAACTCCCTGAGATGGTTATAGGAAGAAGCCTTGAGAGGAACCAGACTCAACAGAGAACCCATCCTCATCTGGGTGATAACAGATAGCAGCAAGTTCAGTATAACAGAAGATGTCCAAGTTATCATGGAGTCCAATTCAGAGTCAGTAGGTGCAGAGGACAGATGGGGTTCTGGATCACTGGGAGCTCAGGAGCAGCATGTGTAGCTTCAAACCATCATGATGCAGAATCCAGCTGGAGGTGGTCCCCCTCTGGATGCCTCAGGATCCTCGCAGGGTTGGCCTTTGAATACTGGAGCTGGCACAATCTCTAGATGCCTCAGGATTGGTAGAAAAAGAAAGAACAGGTGGAAAGAATTAGCGTAGTTGCCATTCAGGGTATGAGCAGCACTAGATGAGAGTGCATTTGGATGCATTTAGATGTACCGGAGTACGAGGTTGTGGTGTTTTGAATGAGGTATTATATAGCTACAGGGTTTGCTCTTGTCTTTGCAATGAGCTACAATGAAATGAAGGTTTTCATGGGATACGTAATCAACTGTAACATTACCATGAACTGCAGCGTTGATTGTTTGTTGCCAGAGCGATCCATTGGGAAAATCCAAACTACAGCCCTTGTGGAGAGCCTTCATACTGAGGCCATGGACCAACACTTCCCCACTTTATGCTTTCATTTGTTTTCTGGAGTCGAAGGATGTCTGGAGGACACGCTAGGTGCTTATATCTCCAGCCTCTATAGTAGAAAGGTCTTTCAATTCAGCTAAAAAAAAACACTCCTCTTCACAACATAAAGAACATTTCTGTTTGTACTGTTCTCTTCTATTGTCATCTAAACTAGCACACTTTGAGCTTTTCTCCATCTCATCTCTTTTGATTTTCATTACCTACATCTGAATTCAGTTACATGTTTGCAGGCAAGTTATTCACCGCAGGATTGTCCTGCACTTTAGTAATTGCTACATCTTCTACACATCTTTGTTAATTTTCTGACAGTTTAAAAAATTCACCTTTATAATATCCATCCATCTATTCATCCATCCATCTATTTACATTTACAGTGGCACTCAAAGCCACACGTTATGAACATGGGTATCATGGCAATATCAGGCTTTCATTGGGTTTGTTGATCTGACCTTAAAGAATTGAAGAAGCAGGTTTATTTAAGGTTGAATATTTTTGAAGTTATGATCTATTTATATTCTGTAGACATCAGTGTAGTCAGTAAGTGTAAATCTGTTTGATAGTGAACCTCAGTGTTGTGAAATCTGTATATTGTAAATGTTTTGTACTGTACAGGTGTGGATGATGATGATGATGATGATGGTGATGATGATGATGTCAAAGCTGTAGTCGAGGCTAAATGCATGTCAGTGGCATTTACACCATCCTAAACCTTTGTAATGTTAGGTGCGAACCCCAGTCTAGCATGAACACAGCTTTAAACTTTGCTAATGTTATTTCTCTCAACAGGTCATCAGGCAGCAGCGTGGTGGTGTAGTGGTTAGCACTGTCGCCTTGCACCTCCAGGGTCAGGGTTCGATTCCCCGGCCAGGCTCGATTCCCGTCTCTGTGTGCATGGAGTTTGCATGTTCTCCCCGTGCTTGGTGGGTTTCCTCCAGGTACTCCGGTTTCCTCCCACAGTCCAAAGATATGCAGGTTAGGCTAATTGGCGTTCCTAAATTGCCCGTAGTGTGTGATTGGGTGTGTGAGTGTATGTATGTGTGTGTGCCCTGCGATGGATTGGCACCCTGTCCAGGGTGTACCCCGCCTAGTGCCCGAAGTCTCCTGGGATAGGCTCCAGGCCCCCCGCGACCCTGAACACAGGATTAAGCGGTATAGAAAATGAATGAATGAAGGTCATCAGGCTCGGTCCACAAGGTGGTGTTATAATCTCCTGAATGTTCAGACCGTTTCCATGACTACAGTATTGCATAAACAAGCTAACCCAAGAAGAAGAGTCAACTTTCAAATGTTGTTTCATGCTACAGCACCCCTAGTGGCAATGCAGACTGCAGCTGATTTTTCAGTGGATACACTCTCGAACACAATGACACGCCTAACCGGCCTCGAACAGCTCCAAGCCTCCATGTTTGTGTATTTGCATGAACTATGTTTCAGGCTTTGACTACATGAATATACAGCAATATTCGAAGTGTGGAAATGTCGGCCTCCTGTTGATGGGGCAAAAGACCTTGAACACAAAGTGAGAAAAACAACAACTACAACACTAAACTGTGTTATGGAAATTATTTTATATTACTATTGGGCCATCCAGGTGTTGATGTGATTTATGGATTTTATAATATCTAATTATTTTTCTCTCTGATTGAAATCCTGAGGACTCTAAGTTATTTATTTATTTTCTACCCTGGAATTAATTAAATACTTTAAATCCTGGACTCTTTCTTTGTATATCAAGACTACATGTTCTGGATTATGATGTGTCTGTGAAAAGAGGCAGGAGTGCTCGCTCAGTCTGTGCTTGTGTTGTAAATGAGAATAACTGCCGTAAATAACGGATAATAAAATAATTTGCAGGAACAGAACCATGATTGATTCATTCATCTTCTATACCGCTTTATCCTGTGTTCAGGGTCGCGGGGACCTGGAGCCTATCCCAGGAGACTCAGGGCACGAGGTAGGGTACACCCTGGACAGCATGCCAATCCATCGCAGAGCACACACACACACACACACACACACACACTATGGTCAATTTGGGAACGCCAATTAACCTACAGCATGTCTTTGGACTGTGGGAGGAAACCGGAGTACCCGGAGGAAACCCACCAAGCACAGACTATTATTACTGTATGTTTTATTGCATAAAAGTTATGTCAGATAAACAGGAAGTGCACGCTTTGCCAGGAATGTGCTCCCATCAGCATTGTCGCAAGGAAATTTAAATCAGTTAAACTATACTAAAGGCGTTTATTATACAAAATCCACAATAATCTCCTTTGAACAGTTGATATTGAGATGTTTATCTGCTACTTCTGCTCTGTAAAGCTTCATAACGGCTCTAATCTGAGGTGCTGGTATTAATTGGTGATTTCTGAGGCTGGTGACTCTAAATAAACATCTCCTCTGCAGCAGAGGTCAGTTTTGGTCTTCATGAGAGACAGTTTCATCATGGAGCTTGATGGATTTTACAAACACACTCGACACAACACTGTTCTTGTGAGAACTGATCCAGAACAGCTGACCTTCATGTCCTAAAATAACAACTGACTGTTAGTGTTGTTGTTACATACTTACCTTATTCCATATGTGTTATTTCATACAGTATTGCTGTAGAATATAGAAAATAAATCACTAAACAAAAGCAATTGATCCCAAACTTTTGAGTGGTAGTGTATCTCTGGGGCATTTAAGGTAACTCCATGTGTGTAATTTTCCCTAACTCTGATCCCAGCTTATAAACCAAGGCTCTGGAGAACTAGACCAGCTATCGGGTCAGTACAGGTGTGGGACACGACTACAGAAGGAACGAGCCTTCAGGTAAGGGTACAAACTAATGTCCATGCATGGACAAAATGTAAGAGAGGCATAAGAGATGCAGAGATCAAATGCAAACAATGCATGGAGAACCACTTTTAAAACAATATCCATAGCATGTGGAACTGCATTAAGGCCCTGACTGATGACAAAATCACAAAACATCAAACAAAGCATGACATAAAATTTTCTAGAATCATTACTGTGGCCCCCCCAAAAAAACTGATTGCAAAGACTTTCCCCAAGTGACCTTAACACCCACAGTCATGAAGTGCTTTGAGGAACTTCAGATTTCCCCCTGATCTGCATAAACACCAGTTTGCCTACTGGGACCAGAGGACACCAGACAGTTATTTAAGAAAACTCTTTGTAGATTTCAGCAAAATGCTTAACACCATCACAAACAGGCGAGTAAACTAGATGACTGGTGCTTTGGTTCTTCTCATGGATAATGGACTTTCACTAATAGTCCACGGCAGGTTAGGATTGGGAACCACATTTCCTCAACTCTCGTCCTTCAAACAGGAACTCCACAAGGCTGTGTGCTGAGACCCATGCTTTTCATACTTTGAAGACAACTGCACTTCCATTCACACCTCAAAGCTTCTACTTCAGGGGAACAAAGGAGAGAGACCATCAACCCTGATATCAGTGGAGAAAGTGAACAGCCTAAAGTTCCTTTAGAGTTTAAACAGCTGATGTACCTTTACACCTGGTGAAAAACGCAAAATAAATACGTTTCCAAAAATACATTTTAAAGTCTGTCATAAATTATGTTTTTTAGTATTTTATTAAGTTGTCTTTTACCCTGATCCTCATTTATTGTGATGAGTGTACACGCACACTGCTCGGTTAAAAAAAATCTCCATTTGAATTTAAATAAGCAAATACTTAAGAGCCCTTGATTGCATAATTACTGCAGTGATTAATATGTTTCAGCTGCATTGATTCTTTGAACTGACAAAGTGATAAAAAATATCACTGCTTCTGACAAAGTCTTCTAACATGGTTCTTATAAAACACAAGACATATCCTGTGGGCGTGGCAAAGACGTTGCCCAAATTATTGTCCTCCATCAAACAAAGACAACAATTAGGGAGATTGCAGGAGTGACAGACCTTCTTAAACACTGGAAGGACAGAGCTGAACCTCAACTTCACAGAGGAAATCAGAAACACATCCTGAATGAGTGTGATGGAGATCATCACGTAAACACCTGGTGAGAAATGTCCAGTAGAAACCAGAGCTATGTTTAAGAGTGACAGTAAAAGCATACACACATTACACACACACACACACACACACACACACACACACACACACACACACACACACACACACACACACACACACACACACACAGTGTGAGGAGAACTCACAGGATTGGGACTAAACATCTGTGTGTCCATAAGAAAAACCACTTGTTAGAGAGACTCATTAGACTTTGGAGTGATGTAAAAAGGGTCATGTGACCTGTTGAGTCCAGACTGACCCTATTCCAGAGTGATGGGCGTGTCAGGGTAAGAAGTGAAGGACATGAAGCGATGCTCCATCATGTA
The DNA here is from genome assembly GCA_030522415.1 of Channallabes apus. NCBI lineage: Eukaryota > Metazoa > Chordata > Actinopteri > Siluriformes > Clariidae > Channallabes > Channallabes apus. Next base: position 1,093,953 of record CM060113.1, on the reverse strand, counting down.
TAGTGTCCACTGTACACGTCCTCTAGAGACAGTGTTATGATCTGTTGTTGATCATGTGATCAGGTCGAGACTCAGCAACGTTATGGGGCAATAAAATTAAGTCAGCTGACCACCTGAATGTATTGAACGACCACCAGGGGGTGCACTTTTGCCTCTTTTTACTGCCTTGCAAAAATAGTTAATCAAAAGTCATTATCATTAAAATAATAAAATTTGATCATCACACACAAATCAGTAAAGAGTTTAGTATAGAGTAAATAGAGTGAAGTAAAGTAAAAGAAACATTATGAGTGCAAAAGTTTATACATCTGATCATCCGCAGAAATCTCACAGCCAAAGCACCTTGGACTGATCTGGATCGCATTTCATTTAAACTTTTACATTTTTCTTTTTCTATTAAAACTTTTGCATTCCTCTCTTTGTATGCAATACATCAATATTTGTGATTAGATTTCTGAAAAGAAATAGTTTTTGGTTAAATCTTGTGCAGTGATTAGTGGATTTTGCTTCAGTGTTTCTCAGCACTATATAAACGCTTCTTATCACAGAATTTTCTCAGCCTTTTAGATCCTGATTCAATTTCATCAGATTCCTGTAACTTCCATTTCTTAATGACATTTCAGACAATATAACCGGCAAGACAGAAGCATTATATATCTTTTTATAGCCTTTTCATCATCAATTATCTTTCATTTTCTGACGGTCAGGAAGCTGTTTAGAAGAGACTGAGCTGAGAGAGTCAGAAGACGGTTAAGATTGCACTCTAATGCATGAGTAGTGATGTTCTGAGACCTGACAAATAAAGTTAGCACACACACCACATGTGTAGGTTTATTCTTTATATTCAGTAATTGTGCAGAACAACTGTGGAAATTATTTTGTGTTTAATGAAATACATCAGGGGTGTCAAAACTTTTGCAAACAATTCCCTGTGGAAGTGTGTGTCTCTGAGGAACATCACAGAGTCAGAGCACGTTAAAAAGTCATGATAAATCAACATCAACGCGCCACCGTATTAGCTGAGTGATGATGTCATTATAAACTCATTTGCATATTCATGAGCAGCCGACCAATAAGCTTTTAATCTGCGTAAGAGGATGTGTGTTTTATTTGCAATTAAACGTCTCATGAAATGAAGATGTATAAACAGTCTGGAGAATCATTTATTGTGTGTGTGTGTGTGTGTGTGTGTGTGTGTGTGGATCTCATTATTTACGGTTTATATACGGTTCTTTTCTTTTTAAAACTTACTCCTTTAATGATATCCTTTCCAAAGGGACAAAAAGATGAAAGTCAAATAGGGCTTTATTTCTTATTCACACACACACACACACACGCACACACGCACACCTGTCGTTTTTTAATCTCTCTCTGTTAAAACAGTCTTGCACTTTTTGTCTTTGTTTTTCTTTTAACTCAATTTGTTTTTCATTCTCTCTCTCTCTCGCTCTCTATTTTTAATCTGTAATTCGTTTTGAAGAAGGCCACGCCCACTGCCAGAGGCAGAACGATCAGAAGTGTACATTGTTTGTATGTATGTATATATATATATATTCGCTGTCTCTCCCTCTGTGTCTCTCTGCGCTCTGATTGGCCGGACAGAGAGATGTTTAATAAACTGGTGGAAACCTCAGCGCTGATGAAGTTATTTAAAGCTCTGCTGTTGTTGTCGTTGCTGCGTCTCTGTCCATCTCTGTCCGTCCCTCTCCGTCTCTGTCCATCTATGTCCGTCTCTGTCCGTCCCTCTCCCTCTGTCCGTCCCTGTCCATCCCTGTCTGTCTCTGTCCATCCCTGTCCATCCCTGTACATCTCTGTCTGTCCCTCTCCGTCTCTGTCCATCCGTGTCCATCTCTGTCCATCCCTGTTTGCCCCTGTTCATCCCTCTCCGTCTCTGTCCATCCCTGCCCGTTGCTGTCCATATTTGTCCATCCCTGTACATCTCTGTCTGTCCCTCTCCGTCTCTGTCCATCCCTGTACATCTCTGTCCATCTATGTCCGTCTCTGTCCGTCCCTCTCCCTCTGTCCGTCCCTGTCCATCCCTGTCTGTCTCTGTCCATCCCTGTCTGTCTCTGTCCATCCCTGTTTGTCTCTGTCCATCCCTGTTCATCCCTGTCCATCCGTCTCTGTCCATCCCTCTCCCTCTGTCCGTCTCTGTCCATCCCTGTCTGTCTCTGTCCATCCCTGTCCATCCCTGTACATCTCTGTCTGTCCCTCTCCGTCTCTGTCCATCCGTGTCCATCTCTGTCCATCCCTGTCCATCTCTGTCCGTCTCTGTCCATCCCTGTCTGTCTCTGTCCATCTCTGTCCATCCCTGTCTGTCTCTGTCCATCTCTGTCCGTCCCTGTTCATCCCTGTTCGTCCCTGTCCATCCGTCTCTGTCCGTCCCTGTCCATCCCTGTCTGTCTCTGTTCATCCCTGTCTGTCTCTGTTCATCCCTGTCTGTCTCTGTCCATCCCTCTCCATCTCTGTCCATCCCTGTCCATCTCTCTGTCTGTCCCTGTTCATCCCGTGATCTTAGGACGTTCCTGAGCCGTTCCTCAAGCTTCATGTTGGTGAGATGTTCTGGATGTTCTCTGGACCAGTACACACACACACACACACACACACACACACACACTCTCGCTCTTTTCACAAACTTCTTTTCTGATTGAAAGGAAACACGTTTCTCTCTTTCTAATTCTCACTCTCTCTGCCTCCTGCTGTGACTTTCCCTCTGTCTCTCTTTCTCTCGAATTCAGTGCACAGTCGTTCTCAATCACACACACACACACCCTCCCCCCTCCCCCTCTTCCCCCCCCCTCTCTCTGATTTGTTTTTAAATCTTTTCTCACTCTTTCCCTTCACTATCGCTTTCTTTCATTTTCTATCATGCCTGTCATTTTCTCTCAAACAGACACTCTCATCTTCTCTTTCTGTGTGTGTGTGTGTGTGTGTGCTTATCTCTACTCCTGTGACTACACACACACACACACACACACACACACACACACACACACACACACACACACACACACACACAGACAGACAGAGCTGTGGACTCAGAGTGAAGAGTTTGTGATATTAAATTCAGACAGACGGACACTCGGGATTTGCTTTTCCTCTTTATGAAGACGGAGAGACACTCTTTTAAATCCATCCCTGAGCGACACAAACATGGATTAGACACACGTACACACACACACACACACACACACCATCTAAAAACAGACTCAGACGTCACCTGTGATTCACAGAGAAAAATGCATCACCTATGCATACACACGTGCTGGAGAAACCTTTAACCCAAAGCAGAGACATTGTTCTGGTCAGAACCGGGCCAGAGAGTGTGAGGATGTCGTCGGCCCGGTCGCTCCGCACCGCCTCTCTCGTTCCTCCTCGCTCTCCTTCTGACATCAGACACACAGGAAGGAAATTCACTTCCAGCTTCAAAGCCTTCAATTAGCTTTAGCTTCAAGCTAATGAAAAAAAAATAACCACATCACAAACTCTTGAAATGATCATGTGATCACGTGATAAACGTCATACAGCGAGAGTGATGGTGAGCACGAATACACGCACTCAGTATCACATTAAATAAAATTCATTCTTATACTTCTAAAGGTGAAACTGGTGCCTCACCCACTCGTACTCCGCCCGCTCGTACCCCGCCCGCTCGTACCCCGCCCGCTCGTCCCCCGCCCGCTCGTACTCCGCCCGCTCGTACCCCGCCCGCTCGTACCCCGCCCGCTCGTCCCCCGCCCGCTCGTACGGGGAGCTGATCAATGGGTCTGGGGTTTCAAGCCCAGCCGCCGCTGCTGGAGATGCCGGGCCTCAGTGCCGGTTCCAATCCAGAGTGAGTTTCACTATAATGTCGTCTGAGCAATTTCCCTCTGGGATTAATAAAGTTCTTTGAATCTTGAATCTTGACCTGAGAGATTTGCTGATGAGGTACGAGCAGAGACTCTGATACCTCGAGTGTGTACACTGAACACTGAACACTGAACACCTCTGTAGTGTTTGATGACGTTCGTTAGATTATTTAGATACTAAATTAGAATAATCAGTAATGTTAGTAATGCTAACGCTAATCCGTGTTTATCATCACTGAACAGGAAGTTAAGTAGCAGCAGAGTTCTGATCCACATCAGCATCCAGACATAAGGCACAAATCCTCACCTACAAAACACAACACTGTATTTAACCGTACTGGATATGAAGTGTGTGTGTCCTACACACACCAGTGTAAACAGCTCCGCCATGAAAGCTCGTGTGAGATCAAAGTAAATTTTAGAGAAATTTCTCCTTCGAATCCAGCTCACGACGACATGGCGAGACATGTGTGTGTGTGTGTGTGTGTGTGTGTGTGTGTGTAGACTCTACAAGGGGCCATAGGGTTTATTAAATGTGAATTATAATTATTATAAATATTCTCTCATTTCGCTCCTATTTCCAGTTTAAGATTACATTAACATATAGTTTATCCAAGGGTGCCAATACTTCAGGAACTGGCCTTACATGTGAGTATGTATAAATTTGCTCCACACACTACACACTCACACCTTTCAATTCTGACACAACATGGTGTGTATGAAAGCTAAGAGTCAGTAAGAGAGGGGTGGAGCTAGGGGCGGGGCAATGGGCTGGGTTAGGGGTGTGGCTAGCACAGCATCCAATCAGGTCTGCTCTTAGTTGCCTCAGTAGAGAGCAGTTCTTCATTTTATCAACAAACCAGTCATGATGTTAAGCGTTTCCATGGAAACAAAGATGAATAGAGACATCATCTCGTAATTACCGTAATTCTGTCGTGATGAGACGTCGCGCTGAGAACGGATAAAGGAGAGATAGAGAGATTTTTTTTTGTTTATTTTTTAAATATAATTTGCTGGATTTTGTTACAGAAATATCATGATATCACCTGCGAGGTCGAGCAGTAGGGGGCGCTGTAGAAGCCCGTCAGTGACAGTAATTAGAGTCACTAAATTAAACACTACAATATAAAAGCAGGATGCGACTATAAATTACATTTGTAATGAAAAAAGTAATAGTCGACTCTCCAAAAATGAGAACATTAGACAAATGTTTGATCTTTATATAAGTATATAACTATTTTGTTATTTTATACAAACAGTAAAGGGTAAGTAAATAATCTGATTCAAGTATAGAAAGTCTTTTGTTTATTTTATTATACAATAAAAATATCTCTCACATAAATTATCACAAGGTTTAAGAATCCATAAATATTCACAGCAAATCAACAACGTTGTAAACGTTTACTCAGAGGTAAAAAGTATGAGGGGTGTTCGAGTCAAAACGGGACTCTGGAACTTCTATTGAATGAAGGCATGAAAGTGATGGACGTTTACAGAAGACTTGAGTCACAGAGCGGTGATGAGACTCTCAGTGAAACATCTGAACGGTGCGAATGTTTTAATGAAGTCCGTATGTCTGTGGACGTGAAGGTGGTTTGGAGCTCAATGCAGGGTCAGGTGTAGCTCAGTGGTTAAGGCATTGGACTACGGTTCAGAAGATCCCAGGTTCAAACCCCACAACCACCAAGTTGCCACTGTTGGGCCCCTGAGTTAAAGCCCTTAAACCCTCAACTGCTCAGATGTGTAATGAGATAAAAATGTAAGTCGCTCTGGGTAAGAGCTTCTGCCAAATGCCTAAATGTAAATGTAATGCAGTCGCTCCTGTGAACATTCAGAGAGTGGAACGTCTGATCACTGAAAATCAACAACCATTCACCATTATATAGAGAAATAAAGGGAGTGTGTGATTTGAATCTGTAAACTGTAAAGTTCAGGTGAAGCCGATGGAAAAAGAAAAAATCTTAAGTGTTATAAAAAGAAAATAAGGTGAGAGTGAGAGCAGACGAGGTTCACTTCAGTCACTTCACTGCTGTGTATTAATAACACCACCATGTCACCTCAATGTACAGGAAGGTAAACACACACACACACACACACACACGCACGCACACACTCGCTGAGAGTCTTTAACAGCAGTGGACATCGAGGCCTGGTGACATCAGTGTTAGCATTGCTACCTGTTACCATGGCAACAGCAAAGATGTTTTTTTTTAGCTATAAATATTATAGTTTGGAACACATACACACACACACACACACACACACACACTCACCATTTATGTAGTTTTTTATAACATTTGTAGAAAACTCACAAGTGAACTCAGTTTATAATAAAAAAAATAATTAAATAATAATAATAATTTCGGTTATTTATGTAATAAATTCGTGGCCAAAATGTAAACTCTTTTGATTTTGAATATTTACATAACCATTTATGTAAACATTAAATTACAGTATAAATAATATTTGTTATAAAATTAGCTAAATTTAAGTTCATGTATTTTCTCAATTAATCAAAACACTTTTTAACTCATCTCTTTATCAAAGGTGCCATTAATTTTAGAGCTAGCCCATGTATAAACTCACAACCTATTTAACATCACACAAAACATTAAAACAATTAACTCCTATGAATTTTTATGAATTAAAGGTGATGTACAGTTTATTACACTGTTATTATTGTTTATAAACATGTTATTACACATCTATAATGCATTTATTACAGCTTAAAAAGCTTTTTCTCTGCTGCATTCCTTTTCCTCACACTGCACACTAAATTAAATAAATAAAATAAATCAATAAATCAATAAAATAAATTCCTGGCCCCGCCTCCCTGCTGTCGTTCTGACGTAGTGTCAGTAAGGACACGCCCACATTTATATGAAGGACAAACATTTCTCTGTCCGGTTCCCCTCTGGAGGTCACGCGCGGGTGCTGATCACGGTCACTCTGGCAGCAGTGAGGGTTGTTTTTTTCTCCGCATGCAGATTGAACAGCAGCCCAAAAGGACACAAGACAAACACACGTGTGTAAGTTGCAGCAACGTGTCGAGTTTTCTCCTGCGTGTGTAGGCACGACTCGTTCCAGCACACGGCCTCAGGAAATGAACGGCACCGCGAGTTTTGTGGATACAGAAACGCATCCGAGTGTGTAATTGGTAGGAGAGAGATTCATAACGTAAGTGTAACGTGAAAATAAACAGAGAGCTGCTCGAGGGGGCGGAGCTTTCGGAAATATTAAATACTGCAGGATTACGACATGTTTACAGCACAGAGAATAATCTTTCTCTATCTCACACACACACACACACACACACACACACACACGGCAGTCTTTACCTCAGACTCTCATTAAGATAAAACACGTTTCTGAATAAATCACATCTGGAGCACATCTGTATCATTATAGTTATAAAGTCATCAACACTACAAAGAACTGTTTCTTCTCCTGATTTAAATTTTTGTCCAATAATTCCATGATCTCTGCGTTATCCGAAGTATTGCATCTTAAATGTATTATACACTTTAACTTCACACTTACATCATGTCCCAGATCTCTGAAAAGCTCCATTTCTTCCCAAAGCTCCAGTCTGGAAAAGAAAAGCTTCAGCTTGTTAAGAAGTCGGGGTCAGAGTGTAGGGTCAGCCGTGACACAGCGCCCCCTGGAGCAGAGGGGGTTAAGGGCTTTGGTTCAGGGGTTCGACAGTGGCAGCTTGGTGATGCTGGGGCTCGAACCCTTGACCTTCTCACCTTCTCGAGGCATCACTTCTCAAAAATAAAATTGCACTGTGTATAAAACAAACAAAACATCTAAATCAGTTTATTTATATATTTTCAGAAATAAAAGTTTCAGTTTAGAGATGGTTCCTAAACTGAAGCCTTAATTACGGAGGAATTTCCCCCAGATCATTTTTAAATGTATTTTTTTACTGTAAGAGACAAAGAAGCTGCTCAGGTAAACACGCCTGCTATTTTCTGGATGAAACAAAAGGCACAGTTTTTCTTTTTACACGTTACATGCCGTGTACATGTGTATAAATTAGCGGTATTAAAGTCTGAGCGTGTGGAGATGAGCGGAGCATCGGCGTCGGCGCGGCACGCTGCTGTTAAACTCTCACGCCTCGTCGTCTCGTCTCTAAAAGCGCAAAGTGACAGATTTATCTCACTGTTTTCTTCTTTTCCAACACAAGCTGCATTCATGCTGGAATCACGAAATTAGAGGTTCCTGACCCGATGGGCTTGAAAAACCCCTCCCCGTTTCCTAAAAGCCGGCGCAGAGAGTTAAGCACGGCTAATCACAAGGCTCGGGCCTTATTACGAGTCGCAGCAATTACAGGTCAGATGAGTGGCTGTGATTCAGAAATATATTTAAAAAATGCAGAAATGGAACGTTTAATGTTTTAAGTGGCACGTACTTTAGAGCGCTAAATGGAAGGGTTTTTCCTCCTGAGTGGATAAATGCATCTCAGGCCAAAAGGTAAAAGTTAAAATACACAAAAAACACATCTCGTGTTCAGTGTGAGCGAGTGAGGAAGTAATATTGGTTTATATTGTACATTTCACAGCTGAGCTTCTAGAACCTGAGGTGGAGTTAAATCACATCGACTCATCGTGACTCGGGGTTTCACTGTAACCTACCGCTCTTTACATGTCGTAATAAAGCCTTAACGTACAGAACACGTTTACACTAACGTCCTCCACGTGTGGCACCACAGTGCAGCTGAAGATATCACAGCCGAGCTGATATTAAGTACAACGGCACGACCTCGAGTGGCAGAAATAAATAGCCGCGACTGGTGGAGCTGGTGACCGACACTTAGTAAGCGACAACTAGTGTAATAAATGTGAAAGTCTTTCGTCCTTCTTCTTCCTGCTGCTCCTGTTCGGGGTCACCACAGCGGACCATTTCTCTCCATCTGTCCTCCTGCATGTCCTCCCTCACCACATCCATAAACCTCCTCTTGGTCCTTCCTCTTCTCCTCCCGCCTCCAGCTCCGTCTCTAACATTCTCCTCGAGATACACCCCTCATCCCTCCTCTGCACATGTCCAAACCATCTTAACCTGGGCTCTCTCACTTTGTCCAAACCGTCCTACCTGCACTGTCCCTCGTGTTTCTCTTCTCCACCCATTCCTCCAGTGCATCCCTCCGCAATCACCTCAACCTGTTCCCTGCTCTCACTGCTGATCACAATATCATCCACAAACATCATAGTGCATTTTGGACTAAACGTACATTTCCGAATGTATATTGTAGTTCCACCAAACTCTCAGATGGGGGCGCTGGACTTAACACTGCTTCCCACTCCAATGAGCAGGTGTCTTGTTCCATCATTAAATAAACATGCACAAAAGATTAATCTGAGACTTGAGTGCTACTAAGACACACCCCTGTTTTACATAAGCTCCGCCCCCACGTGTGTAACTCTCAGGTAGTGAGCTCTGAGTTCTGCTGCTGTGTGGAGTTTCAGTAATAAATCCTTCCTGAACACTGAACTCCAGTCTGAATATCGAGCTGTATGACATTATTCAGCACTTATACATCACATCCTATTAAAAAGAATCGTGATTTGTCTCCTCGGCTCGATGTCATGGTCCGTGGTTTATTGATGCTCCTTGGGTTCTACACTACACGTTCGAACAGACGTTGTTTTATGAGGCTTCAGAATTTCAGAGCTGAGCCTTTTGATGCTCTCTTCATATGACAGAAGCACTGCAGCTCTTTTTCTGTACACACACACACACACACACACACACACACACAATTCAGAGCGGTGAGAAATGCAGTTGTCATGGGAACCAGCGAGCTCTCGGTGAGACGTGACGACAGTGAAGCAGCCGAACAGTTCGAGTCGAGGCTGCTGCTTCACACTGACGCACTCTTCTCCTCCTTCGGATTCGGCGTCTCGGATTCCGGTGACAACTGTGACTCCGTCGCCGGCGTGAAAACCTGATGCTGACATTCTAGTGGAATCACGGCATCCGAACGTACTGTAAATGACAACATGATCTCACAGTTGGACTCACAGAAGGAAATTTGTAACACTGCACTCGACTCGAGCTGAAGGAAATGTCAGGAGAGGTGAGGTTAGGGTTCCGTGTGGGCGGAGTCAAAAAAGCATACTGACAGTAAATGAATAAAAATAAAGAAATACCGTTAAAACATTCAGGGGCATTTAAGAAGGAGATAACATAAGGAATTTAAACAATTAGATTACAAAATAAATGTTGTACCTCTGCTAGAGAGGCTCGCTGTCAGACAGGCCTGCAGGGAGAAACGAACTTACCCCAATCAGCCATAAGATTAAAACCACCTGCATAATATTGTGTAGCGCCCCCTTGTGCTTCTGAAGCAGCGCTGACCCCGGGGGCCTGGACTTCACTATGTCCTAACAGTAGATCCTTTATGTCCTGTTAGTGTGTGAGGTGGGCGGAGCCTCGTGGATCAGACGTGTTTCTTCAGCACGTCCCACAGACGCTCGATCGGACTGAGATCTGGAGAACCTGCAGCTCTCTGATGTTCCTCAGACCGTTCCTGAACAGTGTGTGTGTGTGTGTGTGTGTGTGTGCGCATCACCCTGCTGATAGAGGACACTGGTGTCAGGGAACAGCGTCTGCATGAAGGGGTGTAACTCGGTGTGTAACAGTGTTTAGGGAGGTGTTGTGTGTTTAACTCCACATCAGTGACCCCTGGGAGACCGTGACCCCGTCGCCGGATCAACACTTCTTTAGAGCACTTTTGGCGTCTCCTTCCCTGCACCTGGACATCCCACATGACCTGCTGGTGCGCAGACGCTCTGACCCGGTCGTCTAGACATCACACCGCGACCCTTGTTAAAGTCACTCAGATCTTTACACTTTTTATCTTCTTACAAAACATCAACTTTGAGACCTGCTGCCTGGTATATCACACCGCCTGACAGGGGGCGCTGTAACCAGATAATCAGTGTTACTCCCTTCACCCCGCACTGGGTTTAGTGTTAGAGCTGATGTTAATGTTATTTCTTTAATGAAGGTAAGAACCCAGAAGTTGCTCGTTTGGTGAAACCATTTAAGGTTATTTGTAAATTATTTGGAATGAAGCCAAGTGCAGGATTTTTTTTCTTTTTTTTTTTTTGACGCAAAGAGTCAGTCTTTCTAATGAACCCTTCAAGAACTTCTTTTCCCCAAGAGTGGAGAAGCTGGAAGCTCGAACTCCATTCAAATGGAGATTTCTTACACTCTTACAAACTTTAGAACCTTTAGAACTGAAGTTTCTCTGGTTTAGGCCGAGGTGCTTCCCGTCAGAAACCATTCCAGATGGAACCTTTGGTCTGGGGTGTAGGAACTCGTACTTGTCTTATGAATCTGGAATGTAAAAGTTGTGAGTCTGTCTGAAACAATCTCCTCTACACTCTTAAAACACAGAAGCTTTAAGGGAAGTACAGAACCGCTGTGTACACGAGGATGCGGCATTTGTTCTTTGTTGTGAAGTTATAATTCCTGAATCTTCACCACACAAGCTTCAGAACCTTCGGTTCTGCCCCGAGGTCAGGAAGCGAGAAAAGAGAGAGCGAGAGACTCTGATAAACGACTCTTAAAATAATTTGGTTCCTTAGAGAAGAAAGC
>CM060113.1:1055000-1077500 GCA_030522415.1 Channallabes apus | reverse complement strand
TAAATCATTAGCTTACAGAAAAACACAAAGAGAAAAAGTATCTCTCTCACACACACACACACTTTATGTCTACTTTTTTCTCTGAAACACACTGATTTTATCGTCTGTGCACTGAAACGTGTCTTAATTAAAGAAATAATGCGGAGAGAGAACAAAGTTCCTGCAGAATAATGAAGTGAAACACTGTTTTACAGTAAAGATAAAAAAGCTACAGTATCATTTGTGGCGCGTTGTAAGAGTGCACACAGACGTGTCGTAATAATAAAGCAAACAAGGCAGAGAAGAGAAGCTGAGAGAGTTTGAAACTTACTTAATGGCTTGGAAATAAAATAATGAGTAACTTTCTTTTTTTAAACTAATCTAAAGGAAAAGTTTGTGCGGAGTCAGAGCTGGACACAGCGGTGAGACTAAACGACGTCGTTTCACAGAGAAGCCGGAGCTCGTTACGCAGCGTTTCCCCGTGTCCCACCGAAAGGAGAAGTGTCACAGGAACTTCTACTGACAAATCACTCGGCGCGCTTTACGGGGAATAGATAAATAAATAAATCTTAAAAGATAATTGGGCTGCAGCCGTGGGAAGAGCGAGCGCGGGAACGGAGAGTCCACTGCCAAGCGACTCATCTTCAGCCAAAAACCGTTTCAAGTATCGGCAGGATGTTGGAGAAGCGACGCGGCCAGACCGCTTTTAAACAGAGACGAGAGCAGAAATGTCTCAAATTAATGAGCACGCAGGCGCGAGTGAAATGAAATTAGACTTGTTCGAGCGTGCTGCACGAGAAATAAAGCTGAAAAGCTCCTTAAAGCTGAATGATGAAGTGGTGTGGTGATGCACCGCTCCTCCTGCGGGTTCAGTAATTATAATGACGTCCATCACCGTACAGCAGAATTGTTCCATCATCAAACCTGTGAAAGGTTCCGTTCTTAAGTCGAGGTGAGTATTCACTGCAGGAGTTCGACATTTGATTTGAAAAAGGGGAATTGTGATGTAATTAAGGTACAAAGCTGCAGTGTCGTCTGGTCCAAACACAGCATCAGGGGGCAGTGTCATACGTCAGGGACGGTGTCAGACATCAGGGGCGGTGTCAGACATCAGGGGGCGGTGTCAGACATCAGGGGCGGTGTCAGACATCAGGGGCGGTGTCAGACATCAGGGGCGGTGTCAGACATCAGGGGCGGTGTCAGACATCAGGGGGCGGTGTCAGACATCAGGGGCGGTGTCAGACATCAGGGGGCGGTGTCAGACATCAGGGGCGGTGTCAGACATCAGGGGGCGGTGTCAGACATCAGGGGCGGTGTCAGACATCAGGGGGCGGTGTCAGACATCAGGGGCGGTGTCAGACATCAGGGGCGGTGTCAGACATCAGGGGCGGTGTCAGACATCAGGAGCGGTGTCAGACGTCAGGGGCGGTATCATACGTCAGGGACGGTGTCAGACATCAGAGGGCGGTGTCAGGGGCGGTGTCAGACATCAGGGGCGGTGTCAGACGTCAGGGGCGGTGTCAGACATCAGGGGCGGTGTCACGGGCGGTGTCAGACGTCAGGGGCGGTGTCATACGACAGGGGCGGTGTCAGACGTCAGGGGCGGTGCCAGACGTCAGGGGCGGTGCCAGACGTCAGGGGCGGTGTCAGATGTCAGGGGCGGTGCCAGACGTCAGGGGCGGTGTCAGACGTCAGGGGCGGTGTCATCCGATTGCGATGAAACAAACACTATATGTCACCTCAATCTCGGCCAAATATACCTGAGAAAACCCCATTACATTTCCTTCAGTAGTTTACAGTAGTTTATCTGCAGTAGTATATAACTGCACATGTAAACATTAATTTCAAATAAACAAATACCTTATCAAAAATATAATTACACATTATTATGTCACCTCAACAGAATAAATTAGACATAATCGTAAACATGTTTCAGGAGTTCTCTCATCCATAAAATGCATTAACAAGTCATTTCTATATAAAGCACTGCCCCCTGGTGGTATGGAGGATTATTTCCTTAAATAAGTTCATCGGCTCCTTCCAGGGTCAGGATCAGATCAGTGCTGAAACACACTGTGTGTGAACCTCGGAGCAGATCTCAGAGTCGAACGTTCAGATCAGAGTTAAAGTGTTGACGAAACCGTCTGCTTTAATTTGGAGCGAAAGCAAATTCCTCATCACGCTCTTATTCCTTCAGAGAGCGTTCAGTCGTTTCCTTTAGTCCCTGCTCTAATTTACACACTTTTCCATTTCACACACACACACACACACACACACACACACACACACACACACACACACACACTACGCAATGTTCAGGACTTAACAATGTTTAGTCTCGAAGGTCCACGCCGTCTTTTTGGATTTTATAGCGATCCAGCTGTAACATTCAGTTTAAAATTACCAATATATCCTCAGTGATGGAAGCAGAGCCCCAAAAGCCCTCGACTTATAAACAAGAGATCAACAACAAAGTTTTAGAAAAGCCTGTGATACTGAGGTGTGACATGGGGCTTATATTAATGTGCCATTTCTAATTCATTATTGTTTCTATAGTAACAGCTCAATATTAACTCAAAGAAAGAAAAAACTGTCTGGTGACGGAACAGACACTCGTAGTGTAAGAAAACTACAGAACCTCACTCGTCTCAGAAAAACATTAAATGTAGCTATAACTGGATACAAAGTATGACGTGTTCTTTAATAAATAACTCTCAAGTGTGTTCAGCATGTTCGTCCAGAAAGCCTTAGCCTAGTTACAGTTGCTAAGCTGGCCTTGGTGAAGCGCATGGGAAATCTGGAAAATCTTTAATGCACATCTGGATCACATGTTTTAAAGTGTGACCTGACTCTAGATCAGCTTCAGTGCACTTCTGGATTCCAGTTTTACAGGTGTGGCTTGACTCTAGATCAGCATTAACACACATCTGGATCCTGAGTTTACAGCTGTGACCTGACTCCAGGGGACAGACTGTGACTGTCTCTACCGTCTCCCTCACCTTCCGGTCAATTCCTCTCTCTTCACCTGATTAGCTCAGAGCATCCTATTTCTGATTTCCTTGCACGTCTCCCGTCATTACGAGCGCAATTTCTGAATAAGTTTTGATTGGATAACCATCCCCGACATCTGCTTTCCATCTGAACAACATAATAAGTCTGTGGCAGTAATGAGACGTGATTATAAGAGCACCGCGGCTAAGTGTTTGTGAGAAACCCAACAAAAGATGGCACTTGAAAGCAGTCTGATTTTTCTTTTATTTCCATCATTGATTGCATTATGTTAAAAAGAGATGGGACATGAGATGAGAGGAGGGTATTAACACACACACACATGCACACACACACACCCACTCTCTCTGGCTCTCTCTTTTATACACACACTTTCAGCTGTCTCTTTAAACTCTTTAACATGAGAGAGTTATTTTCAGCTTTAGATTCAGAAATCAGCCCCAATCCCATAATCCTGTCCAGCAAGGCATAGTTAAGAGCAAGCTGTCGCTCCGGCCGAGAAGTTGCTTAAAGATATTGACTTTTTTTTTACTGAGTCAGTAGTTTAGAGACAGTCACAGTGAGTGTTTTTTTTTCTTGTTCTGAAAGGAATAAAATATGAAGTAAAATGAAATAAATGCAGTCGGAGCTCCGAAGTCCAGCTGAATTATAACCTCGGGCTTTTTAACATGGAGGCGGCTCTCCCTGAACGAAGGAGACATTTCATCAGTTCATCCGTTTTCACTGTAACCTTTAAGTCCTATTAATAAAATGCTGCATGTGTCCACAGCTTTCTGCTCAGAAGGTGATGCGATTATGCAGCCGGCCAAGAAAAGAAGGTGAGCAGCTTTTCAACCAGAATAACCTTCTCTAAAGAAAAATCAATCTGAAAGGAAGAAACAGCGGCCACCCGGCTTGTGTCTCAGCGCAAAGCAAAAGGGAGATAAATGGAGAGATGGAGAGATGCAGCTGAGTGCAAAAGTTTGCACACCCCATCATAAAAATGTACAGGTCCTTCTCAAAGAATTAGCATATTGTGATAAAGTTCATTATTTTCTGTAATGTACTGATAAACATTAGACTTTCATATGTTTTAGATTCATTACACACAAACTGAAGTAGTTCAAGCCTTTTATTGTTTTAATATTGATGATTGTGGCATACAGCTCATGAAAACCCCAAATCCCAATCTCAAAAAATTAGCATATGATGAAAAGGTTCTCTAAACGAGCTATTAACCTAATCATCTGAATCAACTAATTAACTCTAAACACCTGCAAAAGATTCCTGAGGCTTTTAAAAACTCCCAGCCTGGTTCATTACTCAAAACCGCAATCATGGGTAAGACTGCCGACCTGACTGCTGTCCAGAAGGCCATCACTGACACCCTCAAGCAAGAGGGTAAGACACAGAAAGACATTTCTGAACGAATAGGCTGTTCCCAGAGTGCTGTATCAAGGCACCTCAGTGGGAAGTCTGTGGGAAGGAAAAAGTGTGGCAGAAAACGCTGCACAACGAGAAGAGGTGACCGGGCCCTGAGGAAGATTGTGGAGAAGGACCGATTCCAGACCTTGGGGGACCTGCGGAAGCAGTGGACTGAGTCTGGAGTAGAAACATCCAGAGCCACCGTGTACAGGCGTGTGCAGGAAATGGGCTACAGGTTGCAAATTTTGCATGTCATTCAGAAATCAAGGTGCCAGAGTCTGGAGGAAGACTGGGGAGAGGGAAATGCCAAAATGCCTGAAGTCCAGTGTCAAGTACCCACAGTCAGTGATGGTCTGGGGTGCCATGTCAGCTGCTGGTGTTGGTCCACTGTGTTTTATCAAGGGCAGGGTCAATGCAGCTAGCTATCAGGAGATTTTGGAGCACTTCATGCTTCCATCTGCTGAAAAGCTTTATGGAGATGAAGATTTCATTGTTCAGCACGACCTGGCACCTGCTCACAGTGCCAAAACCACTGGTAAATGGTTTACTGACCATGGTATTACTGTGCTCAATTGGCCTGCCAACTCTCCTGACCTGAACCCCATAGAGAATCTGTGGGATATTGTGAAGAGAAAGTTGAGAGACACAAGACACAAGAATCTGCAAAAGGATTCCTGACCAAGTATCGAGTGCAGAACTGAACATAATTATTTGAAGGTTGACTTTTTTTGTATTAAAAACACTTTTCTTTTATTGGTCGGATGAAATATGCTAATTTTTTGAGATAGGGATTTTGGGTTTTCATGAGCTGTATGCCACAATCATCAATATTAAAACAATAAAAGGCTTGAACTACTTCAGTTGTGTGTAATGAATCTAAAATATATGAAAGTCTAATGTTTATCAGTACATTACAGAAAATAATGAACTTTATCACAATATGCTAATTTTTTGAGAAGGACCTGTACAACAGTACAGTACAAATGTCTCGAGTGTGCTCGATTTCACAAAAACACAGGAGGAACATAAATGTCTAATTTTGATGCTTTAAGATTAATATAAAGAAAAAGCAGCAGGTTATTCAAAGTCTAGACCTCGTCTCATTATGAATGTGATGTAAATATTATTTAAAACCGGATACAATTGTCTCCTCCCATCTCCTGTTCAGTACGTTCTGCTGTTTAAAACTTAACACCTCAAACCTCGAAACTACTGAAATCAATAAAGTTACATCCAGAAACAAATAACGCAAGCAGCCTTTAAAACAGTGCAGACAGAAAAAAATGACCCTGGCTACCTGTTACATGAACTAAAATGTAATACGTGCTTTGTACATAATAATTTAATGTTTCCAAGATGAAGACGAATAAATTATGTTGTATTTGTATGAAATTTAACAACTTAACATGTACTAGATTCAATAATGTTGCGATAAATCAAAGAGATCGTGTCAATATGAAAACCGGAAATACCAGAGCAAATATCGCGAGAAGAGAACAAACATTCTCGGTCGTGTGGAAAAGTTCAGCAGGAATTAATTCTCATCTTTATAAATAGAAACGAAATACTGAACATAAATGTCACCTGTTGTTTAGCGATGTTTAGTCACGTTATTTTAGTTTAAGTTATTTCTTGCATTTTTAATCACACTTAAAATACCGACGGTTATATGCGCGTGTTTAATCTGCGGTTCGGTTCTGGTTCCGGTCGGTTCTCATGAGTTGTGAAGCGAGAGGAACAAAGTATAAATATTGTTCATTTAATAAATTAAGTATCATGAATTGTAATGGAATATCTATCTCTGTATATGGGGCCAGGTGTAGCTCAGTGGTTAAGGCATTGGACTACGGTTCGGAAGATCCCAGGTTCAAATCCCACAACCACCGAGTTGCCACTGTTGGGCCCTTGAGCAAGGCCCTTAACCCTCAACTGCTCAGATGTGTAATGAGATAAAAATATGTAAGTCGCTCTGGATAAGAGTGTCTGCCAAATGCCTAAATGTAAATGTATTTGTTCACAGCAGTTTGTGACTGAAAGTGTGTCTGCATCTGACTTCAGGAGTTTCAGACCAACCGGATCTAACGGTCATATTTAAAAATCATAACCTACAGTTATAAAGTTCAAAACGTTTCTGTTGATGTTTCATTTTTTTTCTATGATTAATACTTATTTCTGGTGTTTTATGTTTTGTACATCTTTTCGAATTGAGACCTCATTTGTAAGTTGCTGCTACATTAAATATAAAACAAAAATCTCCGTTTTATCCCGTTTGTCTTCTGCTTCCTTCCTTCACAGAATTCTTTTGACCTTGAAATGTAAATTTACTTGAGTTATACCGACGCTATTCATTTATGTTTACAGTATTAAATGATGTTGGACGCCGCTGTAGTAAATAAGTTAAATGAACCCAATAAAACTAATTTGACTGATTTTTTAAAATTAAAATTACATTAAACATTTGAATAATGTAAGCACTAAGAAATTGTTAGACTTTTCAATGATAATGTAGTATCATAGATTTCATTCAATTTTAGTACAATTACACAATCGATTGCTATTACAGTAAATGATAAGGATTATGTAAGTCAACATGATTCTTTCACACAAGTGTAACATGAATGAAATACTTTGGTTTAGGAGGCAAAATTTGTAATTTGGCCACATTTTGATGATGTGGGACCGACGTACACATTAAAATCAAGTAAATTCAATGGATTATTTTTTTTCAATGCATGTATAAAATCATCTCGTTCAGATTAATTTGTTTTACAGTGACACGTTTTCGTTTGTGTGGAACTGATTCAGATGAATTTAATAGTTTTTTTTGTGCATCGATAAAACAGATCCATGGAGTAGTTTTCAGGTTCTTTCCTTTTAAACAGTGTGTAAACTAAATCACAGCTGCCAAGGCAGGGGTAAATAGGCTAGAAAAACAATAAAAAACTCCAAACTAAGTTCAGTTCAGCCGTTATTCATCAGATATACGTTCCTGCACAGTGAAACTCTTTACTCTGGTTAGTGAGCTGGGGTCAGAGAGCAGGGTCAGCCATTATACAGCGTCCGATGACACACAGGGTTAAGGGGCCTCGCTCAAGGGCCCAACATAACCACAGACCTTCTGTTCAGTAACTCAGAGCTTTAACACACTAAGAAGGCGCCACACACTGAATCTTAGCAGCAGAATGACAGCAAAACACCAAAAACATCAAACATCTGACATCAAAACACCGCCATGTACAGAGAGAAAACTTAGAAAGTGGAAACACAAGGCAGGTGTGCACATAACCTCTCTGAAATGACCAAGAGAGGACTTCAATCTATGTGTCAGATCGCCCTCTGGTGGTGTGGAGGAGAACTGTCCATGGTGGACGTAACAGATGTTTTGTGTGTGTGTGTGTGTGTGTGTGTATCCTGTTATGTGTTGGCACCCCATCTGCCTTAGTTCCTTGGGATATACTCAAGCCTCCCCCCTTCTCGCCCCCCCACCCCCCGGGAACCCCACCCAGGATAAACACTGTAAATAATAGATGTGTAAATTGGTTCCAGGAGAATGAATGGATTTGCATTAACACACATCTTTGTTTGTAAATCCATCATGATTTGTAGATGAACATTCAAAATATACAATTATAAAATATAATTGCTCACAGCCGCGCAGCTCAGGATTACATTTACATTACATTTAGTCATTTGGCAGACGCTCTTATCCAGAGTGACTTACGTTATCTCATTATACATCAGAGCAGTTGAGGGTTAAGGGGCTTGCTCAAGGGCCCAACAGTGGCAACTTGGTGGTTGTCACTCGTCCTCGAGCAGATCCATGTCACATCCACTGCAGATCCGGAACAGAGTCTTCTGCTGTCAGGTATAAACAGCTTCATTCCTAATCTCTCAGAAGCTAGTGTGATAATACCTGGATCTAGGTGTGTGCTGACCGCCCCCTCCCCCCTCCCCCTCCCCGAAGAAGATACTGTTATGGACAAGTACAGGAATATCACTGGAATGTCTGACTGCTCTGATCACAGAACAGACAACACTTGTTTGAATTG
This sequence comes from Channallabes apus, assembly GCA_030522415.1. NCBI lineage: Eukaryota > Metazoa > Chordata > Actinopteri > Siluriformes > Clariidae > Channallabes > Channallabes apus. The sequence goes on along the minus strand of CM060113.1, from coordinate 1,069,059 downwards.
TTTCTCTCTTGTACTGTGATTGGCTGGGCAGGTGGAACATGAGGCAGGTAGGTTATTTTGTCACTTGCAGCCACAGTAGTCTCTTAGATGTAAACTCTGAAACAGACAGAACAGTAGAGCAGCCGAGTTCAGGCGTGTTGGACAAGCTCCTCAGACATCTTGTGTTTTCATCACTTCAGTTTTTCTGCTCTCGGTTCCTCTACAGGTTAATCTGCTTTTCCTGTAACACTGAAAAGTCTGTGTAGAGCAACTTTAGAGGTTACATACACTCACTCATTCATCATCTACAACTCCTGTCTTCCCGGGTCGCAGGGGTGGAGCCTATCTCAGGAGACTTAGTACACAAGGCTGGGTATACCCTGGACATGGTGCCAATCCATCACAGGGAACACACACATACTTACCCACACATTCACACACTACGGTCAATTTGAAAATGCTAATTAGCCTAATCTACTTGTTTTGGGACTGAGGGAGGAAACCTGAGTACCTGGAGGAAACCCACCAAGCACAGGGAGAGCATGCAAACTCCATGCACACAGAGACGGCAATTGAGTCTGGGCAGGATTCGAACCCGGACACTGGAGGACCAAGGCAACAGTGCTAACCACTACACCGCGTGAAGCCTGTATATATACTAGCATGCTTTATTGGAATAACATTGACCAGTTCAGTGTCTTTTTTTTCAGATTACATAATTAAATTCAATTCAATTTTATTTGTATAGCGCTTTTAACAATTGACATTGTCTCAAAACAGCTTTACACAATCAAAATAATTATTTAAGTTCGTATGGAATGTGAATGTGTATGAATAAAAATGGTCAGATAGTCCCTGGTGAGCAAGGCGAGGGAATAAGCGTTTCTTCAAGTATTGTTTTTAGTTCACAAAGCAGGCACTGCCCCTGACTACCCCTTTCTGTTTATACCACAAACACACCATCACAACCTGTTCCAAGATAATCCCAGTGCGTGTACTCAGCCAGGGTCCTGGTGCACTTAACCCCAAATTGCTCCCTCTCCCTGCCATAGTTAGAATATCTAAGACACAGGCTTTTGCTTTTAGCCTTGAATCATGAAGATTGTTTACTAAACAAGGAATTGCTCAAAACACAGACGGCTGTTGCTCTGACTCACATCTTCACAGCAGAAACGTTCTTGAATCTAACCAAACTATCCATTCATTCATTCAAAGAACATTTTAATGTGAAAAGTGAAGCTGTGCCAGATTTACAGTGAGGGGTTTAGCTCCAAGTCTCGCTATCAGGTCTGTGTTAAAGTTAAAAGTATTAGATTAAATTTTCATCGCATGCAAAGAGCTGTATCCGGACAAATATTGGTATGGGAAATCCCAGCTAAACTTTACGTTTGCCAGATGTATGAGGCAGAGTGCTTGGAAAGGTAGTATGCAAAAGGAAATTTTGTGAAACGACCAGATATCCCATGTATGTGGATGTATAAATACGTTTAGGAGAAACTTTCTAGGAATCCTCTACTACTAGCCACTGTAGCAGTGAGAGGTGATGGCTGTGAGGTGTAAAGGCCCTTATGTATGTTAATGATATGACTTATCATCATAGCTGGGTGGGGGGGGGTTAGCCATGGTGTGCCTTTGTCTCTTCAGCTTGAGGGTTTGAAGGAGAAGTAAGTTGCACACACTGCTCTTCTCAGAGAGGCTTTCCAGTGTCTTCATGCATTTGAGCGCAAGTTTGATGAGAGAAGACTGCTCTTACCCCTTTTGCTTTGTTTTTGTTTTTTAAGTTAGTTTTGAGCATTTTAAAACCGGCATATTCATCACCATTGGATACATTAGGTATGATAGAGACACACTTGTTTATATTGGTATACAATGTACTCACAATTTGATGTTTTTAACTCCGGATCCGAGCTGGCCAAGTGAGATCCTGTGGAAAAACAATGGATGTGACGGTTCACCGCATGGACAGGACACGAGACTCTGGGAAGTCAAGGGGAGGCGGCGTGTGCTTAATGGTAAACATTAAGCGTTGTTCCTCTTACACGCTCCTGCACACCCAACCTGGAACTACTGACCATCATGTGTCATCCTTTTTATCTTCTTCTGGAGTTCACATCGGTCATAATCAGCGCCATTTATATCCCACCTCAAGTGGACACGGACAATGTCTTCTGCCCCACCAGGGGTGAAAGGACACTGGACCATTGTTATACTACAGTCAAGGACGGCTACAAGGCACAATCTCGCCCTCCGTTTGGGAAATCCGACCACGCCGCTATCTTCCGCATGCCAAAATATAAACAAAGGCTGAAATAGGAAGTTCCGGTTCAGAGGGAGGTCGCGCACTGGATGGACCAATTGGTGGCCACGTTACAGAACACAGACTGGGACATGTTCTGAAACAGCTCCGATGACATCAAACGGGATGTGACTCTGATTCGAGGCTGTAGCTAAAGATGCTACAGTAGCAATGCTAATGCTAGCGATGCTAATGGCTGCAGACAGGAAGATACTGCCAGCACTGGAAACATGTTTATCATCTCCGAGCATGACGTGAGGAGAGCCTTCAGGAGAGTGAACACCAGGAAAGCAGCAGGACCAGATGGCATCTCAGGTCGTATTCTCAGAACCTGTGCAGACCAGCTAGCACCTGTGATCACTGAGATATTCAACATCTCCTTATCTTAGTCGGTGATCCCCACATGCTTCAAATTCAAATTTTATTTGTCACATACACAGTGAGACATAGTATGATTTGCAGTGAAATGCATCATTGTGAGTCCACAATTGTTCCTGTCCCGAAGAAACCTCATCCTGCCTTCCTCAACGATTATCGCCCTGTAGCCCTCACCTGAGTAGTGATGAAGTGCTTTGAACAGCTGGTCAGAAACTTCATTATTTCTTCACTACCTGACACACTGGACCCACTACAATTTGCATACCGCTCGAACTGCTCCACAGACGATGCAATCTCTCATCTCCCATACATCACTCACCCACCTGGACACAAGGAAAGAGAATTATGTTAAAATGTTCTTCATCGACTACAGCTCAGCATTTAATACCATAATTACCTCCACACTCACCACCAAGCTGGAACACCTGGGACTCAGCTCATTTATGTGTCAGTGGATCTCCAACTTCCTAACTGGCAGACCACAGGCAGTAAGGATGGGCGGACATGTCTCAGCCTCCCTCACTCTCAGCACTGGAGCCCGCCAGGGTTGTGTTCTGAACCCCCTGCTGTACTCATTGTACACCTATGACTGCGTGGCCACTACCAACTCCACCGCCGTCATCAAGTTTGCTGACGACACTGTCGTGGTGGGCCTGATCAGGAACAATGATGAGACGGCCTACCTAGAGGAGATTGAAAAATTGGAGAACTTGTGCCAGAGGAACAATCTCCTCCTGAACGTCAGCAAGACAAAGGAGCTGATAGTGGACTTTAGTACAAAGCAGATGAGGAACTACCAGACCACCATCATCAACAGGAGCCAAGTGGAGAGAGTGGAAAGCTTTCGATACCTCAGTGTTCACATGACGCAGGACCTGTCATGGTCCTGTCACATCAACACCGTGGTGAAAAAGGCCCGACAGCGTCTCTACCACCTCAAACGCTTGAGAGACTTCAGACTGCCCTCCAAGGTGCTCAGCAATTTCTACTCCTGCACCATAGAGAGCATCCTGATGGGGAGCATCACAACCTGGATTGGAAACAGCATCATGCAGGACAGACGAGCTCTACAGAGGGTGGTGCGTTCAGCTGAGCGCATCATCCGCACTGAGCTCCCTGACCTGCAGTCAATCTACAGCAAGCGGTGCTGGACCAAGACCAGGAAGATCGTGAAGGACCTCAGCCACCCCAACAATGGACTGTTCTCTCTGTTGCGGTCTGGGAAGTGAGACTGAGGAGGATCTTCTTCCCGCAGGCGGTAAGGTCTCTCAACCACAACACCACACAGGACTAATGCCATCTTTTTAACATCCAAAATTGACTGGACATTCATGGACACTATGGACAAATTCATGCACACCTACACTTACATATTTATACTTTCATTTCTGGACCATTGCACAAGACACTTTTTTTCCCAGGTTTTCTCCCTAATTTAGTCGTATCCAATTCCTCCCCGTCACTAGGGGGCTCCCACATTAAGGCTACTACTACCACACAGTCGGGAGGGCTGAAGACTATCACGTGTTTCCTACAACCCACATGACACCAACCGACCGCATCTTTTTGAACTGCTCGCTCATGCACCGTTGAGGGCGGAGTAACACAATTGGAGCACAGCGCTATCCGCTCCTTCGGCTTGCGTGAGCTCACAGACGCCCCTGATTGGCTGTCGAGCTCTGATTAATGTGGGAGCACTAAGTACCTCTCATCCCGCCCCTCTGAGAGAGCTCAGCCAATCCGCTCTCTCTAGACCTCCAGCTCTCTAGGCCGCACAAGACACTTTAATAAGACACTTTTTATGCATATTTGCACACCCCCAGTCATTTTTACTTCATCTCTAAATGTTTACAAATTTCGATTTTTTCTTCTATATTTTATGAATTATTGTAAATGTCCTTATTTGTACAGTATATTTAAATTTTTATCCTTGTTAAATTTATTTTCTATTGTATTTCTTTTTATTCATATTTATTTCTTATCTATAAAGTTTTTCTTTTTTAAGGTAACTTGCAGTCGTCTAAGCATTTCACTGCATATCGTACTGTGTATGACTGTGTATTTGACAAATAAAATTTGAATTTGATTAGTAAATTATACCTTGCCAAGTTAGCCTTAGCACTTGGCTACACAACTACTTTTTGTTAGTTGCATTGTTGTAGGTGTCCAGCTTATTTAACAGTTTGTCACGTCAGAATTATACAGTGTTGTTTAAAAATGTATCCATTAACACGGTTTTAATTTAACACAGGAAGCTGTAAAGAGCCTCCATAATTCAGAAAACAATCCACATAAATACGATCCACAAAATGTTGTTTCTTTACATGCTATGTATGGGGTTTTACATAATAATTTAAAATGTAATTAATGACACTACTCTATTTCTTCATGATCAGGCAGATGATGATCTGCTGGAGAAATTAAAGATGACTTTTGCAGATGCAGACCCTGAGTGTATAAATAATCAGAAATTGTTATTGTAATTATTTTCATATCCCTTTATTTTTCTCCCTCTAATAATTTGAATTGTTTCTGTCACTTATCAGATTTTTTTATCTTGCATATTACAGGACAATGAGACATTGCAGAGGAAATACTCGGGGGGGGGGGGGTGGATAGGGTCTGTCTACATACCTGCCCAATAGCCAATCAAGTCACTTAGTTATGAGGGCTTGGGTTGGGCTACATAAAAAGTAGTGACTGGATAACGTCCCAATAAATGTCAGGGTTTGGGAGTGTTTTTTTTTTTTTAAACAACCAATCAACGTTGAGATAAAAAACCAATAGGGAAGAGCAGAGTTGTGCAAAGGTGTAAAATGCAAATGGGGCTTGAGGTGTGAATGTCTCCTGACAAAATCCTTGAGTGGATTATTTGCCATGACAACAAATGGCTGTACCATGGAAGGATTCCTCAACAAGATACATCTGAATTGGTATCAATCCGGAAGTATCCTAGCTTGGTGGAATTTGATGTATCCGAAATCAGTGGTGTATACGGGAGTTTCCTAGAACAGATACACGTCTTTCCATGCAGTTTCTGGTGCAGTAGATGTGATTAAAGTGCAGAATAAAGGGCAGTAATACGTTGGAACTCTCTCTTCAACCTCGACCTGACGAGCAGCCACACACCCAAACATCAATTTAGCAGCAATAAAGCAGCGTGAGAGAGTTTACCAAAAACACAACAGCGCTAATTAGTGTGAATAAACCGGCGGCGGTCAGAGCTGAGGGTAAACCCCACGCCAGCTAATTACGTCCCCCGTCCTCTGCTGTGCTGGATGCAGTTCGGTCACCTTACAGGTCCATATTTAAAGAGCTGTTTCTTGCTTTTCTTCCTCCCCGTGTTGGAGCTCGTTTTTACCCACTGCTGAGCAAAATAAAAGAGAACCGAGTCGCTCTCTCGCTGCGGCTTTCACGCCCGAGATGTGTTAATGTACCTGAGTGCACAACATCTTCTATTAAATGCACTCTTGTATACAGAAACGGCCACATGCAGAGAGAGAGAGAGAGAGAGAGAGAGAGATGAAAAGCAAATGGAGAAGTTTAAGAATACAGGAGGAAACTCAGAGAAGACATTAACTCCGCGTTAGAAATGCTGCTTTAACACAATACTGAAGTTTAAACTCCATTTGCTTTTCTTTTACCACTCAGGCCTGGAGGGCACGTCTCACTCACACACACACACACACACACACACACACACACACACACACACACACACACACACACACACACACACACACACTCTCACACACACACACACAAAGTACAAGTGTGAAGAAAAGATTCATCGTTTAAACATGGGGAAGAAAAAACCCCAACTTACTGTACACAAAACTTCACAACAACTAATAAAGCTTTAGCAATGACGTCATCATGAGGACACGCAGAGAGAGAGAGGACCGGGACGAGGACCCGTCCACATGGAGGTGGACCGACGCTGCAAACCAGAATGCAGGGAATTAAACAACATTTCAAAATGAGACAGAAGTTGTCAGAAACGGTGTAATGTCCGTCTCACTGTCTCGGCTTCACTTCCTGTTAAACATCAGCTCTGTTTACACGTCTTTTATACACTGATGTATTTCTCGCTCGGTCTTAAATAACAGCTTTATTTCCTGACCTTTCTGTTTAAACGTTCATGTCTCATAACCGGCATCTCTTTAAAAGAGTAAAGGTTATTGTTATTTATTTATTTATTTATTTTATCTGGAGGAATGTTAACGACCTGAATGAGGTTAATTAGTGCTGATTTTTCCGAAGTGCAGATGTTTATTTTGGACGCGTTAAGTGCTACGATGCCTGCTGCTCTTCTTAATTGGCAGGATGTCACAGATGGAAAGATGAACTGAAGAAAAGAGGAGATAAAAAAAACTTTCCATTTTCATCATCATCCAAGACAAGAGCTAATTATCAGACTCCTCACTTCTGCTGTACTGACGAGCTTAACATTATTATTATTATTATTATTATTATTATTATTATTATTGTTATTATTATTATTATTATATTATGTTATGTTATGTTATGTTATGTTATGTTATGTTATGTTATATTATGTTGTAACGCTTGGATTGGATTAACCGCTTGGTTACAAAAAAACGGATTCGGGAATCCAAATAGGGGCTTGAAAACCACACTTCCGGTATTGCGTAATCGCGGCAGGACAAAATACGACATGACACAAAACAATTGTAAGAAATTAAACCAAGTGTATTATACAGCGACAAACAGATAAATAAACAAACAAGGTGCACCAAAACCAATATATACAAATATAATACAAAGATAAATAGTGTGAGCAGGATGTATGCGGGTGTGTGAGTGTGTGTATGATAGTCCAGTGTCTGATATATGGCAAAGGGTATGAAAATGTTGAGTTGGAGAGATGGTTCGATCTCACCAGATGACGATGGTAGGTCTGGGAGATCGAGAAATGGAATGAGCTGGGTACTGAATGAAATTATTGTCGTATAATCCACAAACAGTCTCTCAGTCTCAAAAAATATGCAGCGCGCTGTCCTCATCTCTCCGTGCCGGCTTCTACGCTGGTTCCGGCTTTATGCCGGCTCACGTGACCCACGTCACTTCCGGGTTCCCTTGCGCCGTGATCTCGCATGCGCGGGAACTTGCACGGTGACCTAAACATTGTCCAAGGGGAAATATAAACCGCTAGGGCACACCTTCGGCCACAGGTGAGCAGCATTAGCTCCACAACCATTTCCCTGTTGTAGAAGGTGTCCCTTGTGTGTGGCTGCGCTACATAGACCCCCCCCCCCAAGCCTCCGGCGTCTGAGGAGTACGTCCGCACAAGCGCTTGAGATTCGCCACACTGTAATCCTCTGCTTTTTGTGGGTAGCCCCAAGACATTGTGTATTTATTCGGTCCTCTTTGTATTTCTGCTGGACCCTCCCACTTGGGCACTCGCTTTGCAGAACATCTTTTTGCTGTGGAGGAGGGAAGTCGAGTTTGGATCCACACCAGTTCTCCCGGTTGAAAGTGCGCTGCTTTCCTCCGGGTATTTTGATATCTGGCATGTGTGGATCTGGATGGTTTGTCTCCTTGTAGGCCCTCCTCCCAAGCTTCCGGCGTCAGAGGAGAACGTCCGTACAAGCGCTTGAAATTCGCCACACTTTAATCCTCGCCTTTGTGTGGGTAGCCCCAAGACATTGTGTAATTAATTGGTCTTCTTCTGGGTTTTATCTCTGCTGGACCCCCCCACTGGGGCGCTCGCCTTGCAGAATCTCTCTTGGCTGTGGAGGAGAGAGGTCAAGTTTTGACCCAAACCAGTTCTCCCGGTTGGAAGTGCGCTGCTTCCCCCCGGGTATTGTGACATATGGCTTGTCTGGATCTCCGGTGTTCTGCTCTTTGTTTGCCTTCCTCCATGATAAGTCTTTGTCGGGGTGGTGATGGATGTCCTGTCTTGTGTCGGTGGCACATGCTGCAAGCTCTAGTGTAATTCCAGACGTCTTTCCGCACCGTCGGCCACCACGCCACCTCCAGTAACCTCAGCAGGGTCTTCAGTTGACCCCAGTGTCCTCCCAGTGGATTGTCGTGGTAGTAATGAAGAAAGTTTCTTATTAGCGACTGGGGGACTACGAGCTGGATTTTCTCCCCGTGCCTTACTGGTACCCGACGATACAGCACGCCCTGATGACATTCGAAGGTGACCCTCTGATCTTGTGTCCTCCTTGGGTGATCTTTAGAGAGCAGCTTCGTGATAGTTGGGTCGTTCTGTTGGGCTCTGATGATCTCGCTCAGGTCGCTCGGGAAGTTGGAGGCCTCTTTAGTGGACGTGGTGGGTAGACGTGGGGCGTCAGCTCCTTTCAGCGGCGGCTGTGCTCGGGGTATGGTGTCTGGACCTGGATTAAAGCGGTCCTCGCGATCTTTCTCTCGCCTAGCGCCTCTCTCCACCTGTTTTTCCACGGTGCTCGCCGCTCCTCTTAACGCCATTCTCGTGTTGATGTTCTCCCGGGCTCGCCCCACTAGTTCTTCCTCGGTGTTATCCGGGTTCCCCATGAGACAGAGGGCGGGGTGATCATTGGCGAAGTCTCCCAGGCATTGCCCCGGCAGCTGTACCGGAGACCTCGGGTTGTCTTCCACTTTGTCGAGGTCGTCGTCCAGTATGAATGCTGCCATGAACGCCTGCTTAAAAGACTCCCAGTCCTTCACCTTGCCTTTCTCCGCCTTCCACCAACTCAGAGCAGGCCCTCGTAGAACCGTGCCGAGGGTTCCCAGCAGCTCTGAGCGGGTCAGAGGTCTGATCTCCATGTACTTCTCCGCTTGTTCGATGAAGTTCCTCACCTCAGCTGTCTCTGACGCGTCGCAGAAGGCTGGGAACTCCACACAGATGAATGGATGAGCATGAAGAGAAGAAGAAGAAGAAAGTGGGGAGGAGAGCAGAGCCGAGGAGTGTGCTGGAACACAAGGAGGAACGTCGTAGCTGGCATGCGTGCTTGGTGGCTTTACCTTGGCCGTAGCTGTAGTGGTTGAAGTGCTGGGCAGATGTTGTGCATAAGATGGAGGAGATGCAGGGGTGCAGGCCTGTACCCTGTGGGTGGTGGGCGTACAAGTGAGACACAGTCTCCTCATCCGGTTCTCCCAGATGACGTCCCGTCGCAGAAAACAGTCAACGATGGCTCTCTCCTTCTTTTCAAGAGCCTCCTGGCAGTAGCGCTGCAGCCCTTCCAGGCTCGCGTCCATTGCGTCACGGAGACTGTTTTCTCGGTTGAGACTGCTGTCCAGGGATTGTCTAAAATCCTGCTCCATGGAGCTCACTTTATCAGTAAGCTCCCCCACATTCATCTTGCATTGATAGAGTTCAGTTCGTAGTGTGTGCACTACCCCAATATCAGTCCCATGAACAATATAATCATCATAATTGTCATTATCATGGTTATCAGATATATATAATGAACTAATGAATGAAGTTAATTCAGTTGTAGGGTTACGGCGTGTATCCAAAGCATTCTCTACATCAACCAGCATGTTCTTAGCTACACCATAGTCGGCCTTAGCAGCACTACTAGCAATAGCCTTAGCATTAGCGTTAGCGATGTTAGCGTCCATCTTGTTCAGCCACGCCACACAAAACCGGAAAATACCCCAAAATACAGATTCCCCGTACGGGCCACCACTATGTAACGCTTGTATTGGATTAACCGCTTGGTTACAAAAAAACGGATTCGGGAATCCAAATAGGGGCTTGAAAACCACACTTCCGGTATTGCGTAATCGCGGCAGGACAAAATACGACGTGACACAAAACAATTGTAAGAAATTAAACCAAGTGTATTATACAGCAACAAACAGATAAATAAACAAACCATGTGCACCAAAACCAATATATACAAATATAATACAAAGATACAAAGATGTATGCGGGTGTGTGAGTGTGTGTATGATAGTCCAGTGTCTGATATATGGCAAAGGGTATGAAAATGTTGAGTTGGAGAGATGGTTCGATCTCACCAGATGACAATGGTAGGTCTGGGAGATCGAGAAACGGAATGAGCTGGGTACTGAATGAAATTATTGTCGTATAATCCACAAACAGTCTCTCAGTCTCAAAAAATATGTAGCGCGCTGTCATCATCTCTCCGTTCCGGCTTCTACGCTGGTTCCGGCTTTATGCCGGCTCACGTGACCCGCATCACTTCCGGGTTTCCTTGCGCCGCGATCGCGCATGCGCGGGAACTTGCCCGATGACCAAAACATTGTCCAAAGGGAAATATAAACCGCTAGGGCACACCTTCGGCCACAGGTGAGCAGCATTAGCTCCACAACCATTTCCCTGTTGTAGAAGGTGTCCCTTGTGTGTGGCTGCGCTACAATGTGTTTAACTCCCAGGCGAGTTCCTGTAACGTGCGAGTGGTGTTTGTGAATGAGTGTGTGTACAGTTCACACACACAAACGCGTCCTTTCTACAATATTTTCAGTGATTCAGTTCTTTAAAATATTTTCTCAGTTCAGATTCACTGCAGCTCAGAGTCTCATCACCGTAACTGAAGTCTTCTGTAAATGTCAGGTTATTATTATTATTATTATTATTATTATACTAATATTTGTTGTTTTGTAATTTGGTGATGTGTTTATATGATTATTTAGTGACTCCACGACCTTTGGATGTAATAGTTTCTCATTATTGGTTTATTTTCTTTATTTTTGTTCCTGTTTTACTGTATGTTCAGGTAGTTTTAGTCTCTCACACACACACACACACACACACACACACACACACACACACACACACTATCATTTGAGTCGAGTGTGTATGATGATTGTAACCGTGGTGCGGTATTGTTGTGTACATCACACCTTTTCCACATAGGTAACGCGCTCTGAGTAACACACTCCTTCTCACTGCTTTTTCCTCCTCTTTGTGTTCGATTCGCACTTTAATTAGCCATTAAAAATGTGCTTGAGTTCTATTGTGTGTGTGAATGTGTGTGTGTGTGTGTGTGTGTGTGTGTGTGTTTAACACACTCCTGAGAGTTTAGTAATCTGAATGAAACAGATGTCGTCCACTTCCTCTACCTCACACCCAGCGAGATGGAGCGAGTGTGTAAATAATGAAATAAATAAACGAACACATGGAGTAAACAGCGCGCACCACGGAGCCGCTCGAGAGCCGCTCGAGAGCCGCCCACCGCAAACACGGCCGGTGTTCCCATATGGAGGCGTGCGAGGGGAGCGAGCGGCGTACCGGCCGCGCTGCGGCGTCTCTCCGCGCGCTATAGCGTTTATAATGTGGGTTTGCACATGCTGGTGAACCTCAGAAAGTTCAGCAGAGAGCAGGGAAGTGTTTCAGACACCTGTTCTGCAGAAAACTTACAGCATCAGTCACTTCCTCAGGATTTTATTTTATTTATTATCACAAAGAATAAAGAATACGAGCGAAAACAACCATTACATCATCGGCCACTCCCCTGTGTTTCACAAATTTCAGCTTAAAAGTCTTCCTGAAACACAGCTCGAACCAGATAAAGTCCACTACAACCAGGAGGGCAAACATGGGGTCGTGACACTAAAACCTCCCCAGGAGACTGGAGCGCGTTATAAAAGCAACCACAAGGAGGCACAGGTCTGAACTCGGGGTCACTGTGAGGAATATCGCGCTATCGTCACTATAGTTCACTTATGATGCTCAGATGTTACTCTGGTCACATGGTGATACCAGGACGTAGTTTAGGACAGCAGGAGCTCAGTGGAAAAGACATTAGATCAGAAAGTTGTGAGTTTAAATCCCAGGACCAGCGAGCTGCCACTGATGGGCCCCTGAGCAAGGCCCCTAACCCTGTCTGCTCACTTCTACTTAAAAAGAAGAGACATAAATGTAAGTCAGTCTGATAAACGGCATAACTGTAAAGTCAAGCGTCCGAGGGTCAGACAGCACATCACGTCTCTCATTCACACACTCACACATACACACACACTTACACGCAAATACACACACGTTAGCTACATTAGAATAGTAATGAAATATTTTCAGTCCCTCACACTGATGAGACGCGTCCAGGACGTCTCCCTCACGTTTGTCCTCCTGTGTGTGTGTGTGTGAGTGTGTATGTTATGTGTGTGTGTGTGTGTGTGCGTTGTGTGTTTGTGTTTGTCACATGTTCATTAAATACACACTCATGTCAATGAAATAACTACGCATCACGTTGAAGTTTATAAAATAACTCGATCGCGTCTTTGTGTTCTGCTCTCGAACCTCAGACGTTTCCATCATGGCCGCCGTCCCTCCGTTTCCAATCCATTCACACTACGCTCATCACGACCCGTTCTTATTATGGTCAATATTGTGTGTGTGTGTGTGTGTGTGTGTGGGTGTGAGAGAGAGAGATTGTGTTTGTTTCTAATCTCTCAGTATTCCCATCATGGCCGCTGTCTTTCTGCGCCTCTCTTTCTCTGATCAATCTGTTTAATTGAGTCGAGTCTTCGATCTGCAGCCGCGCTCATTTCAGCAGCTTTATGGCTCATCTAGGAAAGATAATTATTATCGGATTGGCACAACCGGGAGGTTTAAAGTCAGCTGGAGTTTTATTGTCAAACAGTGAGAGAATAAGCGTGCACTCTTCATTTACACTTATTTTATCAGTTATTAAATAAAAATAAACCTGAACATGTCGTCGTCGTCACTCCGCTCAGATTTATAAAATTCCACATTATTATTATTACACATCATCATGATGACATCATCGCTGGGGTTCACCACAAGGCTTAGGGTTCTAGTGAAAACAGCAAAGATGGAGTAAACAGGAGGACTGTGGGTTCATCCAGGGTTCTCTGATCAGATACTAAACAGATCTTTTATCCCGAGTAGCTGCAGAACTTCATCTGTGAGCTTCAGACGCTCCTGAGAGTCTACACACCTGTACTCTCTGGAAACACCTCCACCTTCACCATCAGCAGAATTCACACTTCGATAAGAACCACAAGGTTTAGACTTTAACTCGTCTAAAGAAGAACTTTAGAATCAGGACGTGTGGAAACATGTAGAGTGATGAGCTCTTAGTTAGCTGACAAATTTTCCTTGATGGAAGTTCTACATAGGAACGTTCTCCAGCCAGACAAGCTAATGGACCGTTTAGTGTTCTAGATCTGAAATGTTATCGGTCTGTTTTGTCTGTCTGAAGGAACTCGCCAAGGTTCTACGAGGAAACCTTTCAGTGAAGACTGCTAACTGTGCAGAGGAGTATTTACAGAGCTGAGTGTACAGTACAGATTTAATCATTGAAGAACAATTTAAAGAAAATAAGAGAGCGTGTGTGTGTGTGTGTGTGTGTGAGAGAGAGAGAGAGATACAGTGTGTATGTGTGTGTGTGTGTGTGTGTGTGTGGCTAAACTTCAGGCTTTTATAAATTGTGCTAAAAGTAGAAGGTGTGTGTGAATGAGGCCAGGACG
>CM060113.1:1017500-1050000 GCA_030522415.1 Channallabes apus | reverse complement strand
GCTATTGTGTGTGTGTGTGTGTGTGTGTGTGTGTGTCCAGTGCGTGATCAAGTACTCATGATACAACACACACTGCTTTATTAGATGAACAAAGCAGAACAACAAAAGAACACACAGGTGATGTTGGTATTCCAGGTGGGGTGTGGGGGGAGGGGGGGTGTTGATTAGGGCTAGAAGACCAATTTAATGTTAGTTAGTCAGCTAGTTAGTTCAAACCCAGTATTGAATGTAATTTATTAATTTATTTCACACCACAAAAATTTCTACACACACACACACACACACACACACACTTTCACAATAACATTATATATTCCTAGAAAAGCTAATTTCCTGATAGACACACAGACATGCAGGGAGTAAACACACCACTTAGTTTAATGATAAAGAGCACACACCGTAATGAACTGTTGTTTTTCTGCCTGTTATGAGTTTCCACCTTTCCAGACTGTAATATTCCCATCTTTAAGTCCAATTCAATTCAATTTTATTTGTATAACAGTTTTAACAATTCACATTGTTGCAAAGCAGCTTTACACAATCAAGAGAATTATTTAAGTTTGTATAAAATGTGAATGTGTATGAATCAACATGGTCAGATCGTCCCTAATGAACAAGTCGAGGACGACAGCAACAGTGGCAAGGAAAAACTCCCTGAAATGGTGATAGGAAGAAACCTTGAGAGGAACCAGACTCAACAGGGAACCCATCCTCATCTGGGTGAAACAGATAGCAGGAAATGATCTGCATTTATACAGTGTGTTAGGAGGCTGGAAGTTCAGTATAACAGGAGATGTGTTTAAGAGTCATGTTCGTTATTCGTTATTGGATGGTAAGGTAGACTGTAGGAAACTCCAGTCCTGAACCAAGTCCTCAGAGAACAGCTGTCTGCATAAGCCAAAAACAGAACCGTCTTCGTGAAAAAGTGGAAACATCCCCAACCACCACACGCATCCCAGGCAGACCACATGGGGGAATCAATCATAGTCAGACAGGTCCAGAGGACAGAGGGGGTCTGGATCACTTTCAGCTCAGGAGAGACATGTGTAGTGAGACAGAGAGACAGGTAGAAGAAAAAAGAGAGAGGGAGAAGAGAACAGCGCAGAAGAGAAGGAGAGATGGCAGTTAGGTATGGTCACAGTCACATAATGTGAATGTATATTTACTGTAGAGTGCAAGCAGGGACTCCGGCAGGACTAACTATGACATCATAACTAAAAGGGAGGAGCCAGAAGGAAACACAAACATGAGGGGGAACTGAGATGTAAAGCAAACAATCACCTCACCGTCAACAAACCTGAGTGATCAAATGAGACTGAGGAAGACAGCATCTAAACATACCAGTTCACCATAATACTCTACGTCCATGAGTCCCCCAGATCTGCTCCTTTACCTTATGGCAAGTCTATTTATAAAAATGCTTGGCTAAATAAATAGGTTTTGAGCCTAGACTTAAACACTGAGACTGTGTCTGAATCCCGAACACTATTTGGAAGACTATTCCATAATTTTGGGGCTTTGTAAGAAAAAGCTCCGCCCCCAGCTGTAGTTTTCATAATACGCGGTACTGACAAGCAGCCTGCATCCTTTGACCGAAGTAGCCGTCGCGGATCGTAAGACACTAGCAGTTCGCTCAGATACTGCGGCGCGAGACCATTTAATGCTTTATATGTCAAGAGTAATATTTTAAAATCAATGCGAAATTTCACAGGGAGCCAATGTAGTGAAGATAGGATAGGGGTGATGTGCTCATATCTTCTGGTTCTAGTGAGGACTCTCGCTGCTGCATTCTGGACTAGCTGAAGCTTGTTTATGCACCTAGCTGAACAACCAGACAGTAAGGCATTACAATAGTACAACCTAGAGGTGTTAAAAGTATGAACAATTTTTTCTGCATCGTTCAGCGACAATATATTTCTTATCTTGGCAATATTTCTGAGGTGAAAGAATGCTATCCTGGTGATATTATCTACATGAGCTCCAAATGAAAGGCTGGAATCTGTCATGCACACACAATCTGCGGCCAGCACTAGGACCCGGAAGTAAGTCGGCCGCCTACCAGGAAGTATAAGAGGAGTAAACAAACGGTGGCTTACCGCTCAGTCATTGAGTTCGGCCCATGTCGGTTAACGTTGGCTTTCTTCAAACCGTGAGTACTCACTGTGTTTTGGTTATCGCTTCTTACCGTTGTGTGTGTATTTATAGGACGCGGGTTAAATTTGTGTTTTTCCCTTGCTCCACTTTCGTGAGAGTCCTTAAACTAAATCGCGTGGTTATCCTGCCTACTCGCCGTTACTCCGCGTTTGGGTTTACCATCCACGCTACATTGGGCTAACCGCTAAAGCTACGTCTTCTAGTCACCTCAGGTTAGTTCATCTCTGACAGAATGACTGAGCCCCAAGCGGTAAACCCAGCGGAGCATGCGCGCCTATGCGGCGTGGTAGATCAGCATGCCGTGCTCATTAACCAGCTAACCGCGGAGATCGCTACTCTGTGCCAGGGTGTCCAAGACATCGCGGCCTTGCGCCGCGAGGTTGCGGAGCTCAGGCGGGAGAACGCGGATCTGCGGGCGGCTGTTGAGGGCGCGGCTAGCCGGCCTCCCGTCGCAGCGGCCGCGGCGCTGCACCAACCCCCCCCCCCCCCCTCCGCTACTGATGTTTTTCTTGCACTTCCAGAAAAATGGAATGGCACGGACGGGAGATGTGATGTGTTTTTGACAGCGCTTGATCTGATGTTCGAGTTCAATGCCACCAAGTACTCCACCGATCGGCTACGCATCGCTCTCCTGGTCTCGTTGCTAACAGGGCAGGCAGCTGAGTGGGCCACGGCAGTTCTTAAATCTGATTCTGATACCGCCCATTCTTACAATGAATTCACCCGCCAGCTCAGATTGACTTTTGAACACCCAACGGGCGAGGTGGAGACCGACACTAAACTCTACCACCTGCGGCAGGGAGGATCGTCCGTGAGCCGGTATACAGCGGAATTCCGGACCCTCGCCGTGCAGACAAACTGGGGAGACGCCGCGCTCCGGACGTCCTTCTACGAGGGACTGGCTTCCCGCATCAAGGACGAGCTCGCCGGGCGAGAACTTCCCGCCACACTCGAGGGACTGATCCAACTGGCTCTGCGGATCGATCAGCGCCTTCTGTCTCGCCCGAAGCCAGCCCCGAGAACCCTGCCGCCTGCACCCGTCTTCTCCTACACCACCCCACGACCATCAGCAACCTTCACCAACCCCAATACTGGAACTGTCGGATCTCCACCTCCTGCCGTGGTTGACACCGGAGCCGGGGAACCCATGCAATTAGGGCGCGCCTCCCTGACCGTAGCCGAACGTACACGCCGGTTTAGAGAGGGCCTGTGCGCGTATTATGGGTCTGCAGAACATCACCGGGCGACCTGTCCACTGCGCCCGGGAAACGCCCATCCCCGGTGAGCGGAGGGAGAGACTCACCGGGCCCACTCCTGATCTCCACCACTACCGACGCCACCATCGCTCGCCTTACGGTTCAGGTATCCCTCCAGATTGGCCACAAACGAGTCCGAAGTACTGCGTTCATCGACTCCTGGGCAGCAGGTAACTTCATTGACTCTTCTTATGCCAAAAAATTGGGGGTAAAATTTGAGGCGTTATCCCAGCCCGTTCGGATCACCTCCGTCGACGGTCGCCCCCTATCTACCAGCCCAATCACCACCCAGACTCAACCCATCACCCTCCTCATCGATCAACACCGCGAACAGCTCAGATTTCACGTCACCTCCATCTCATCTCCTCCTATCATCCTGGGACACCCGTGGCTCCTGCAACACGACCCTCTCATTTCCTGGACACAACACAGAATTTTACAATGGGGCGCGACCTGCACCGAACTATGCCTAGGGGCGCCGGCTGGGACGTGCTCTAGGGAGTCCGAGGCCCCCGACGTCGACACCAACGCCATTCCCGAGTCCTATAGGGACCTGGCAGAGGTATTTTGCAAGCGGCGGGCCATCCATCTTCCTCCACACCGCCCATATGATCTCGCCATCGACCTACAACCAGGCGCAGTCCCACCCCGCGGCCACCTCTACTCCTTAACATCAACAGAGACGCAGGCGATGGAGGAATATATAACTAACGCCCTCCGCCAGGGGACCATCAGGCCCTCCTCCTCACCTGCTGCCGCGGGGTTCTTCTTCGTAAAGAAGAGGGGGGGGGTGAACTTCGCCCATGTGTCGACTATCGGGGGCTCAACGACATCACAATAAAAAACCGACACCCTCTGCCTCTTACCAACTCTGCCCTGGACGCCCTCTCTGGTGCCACCATCTTTACTAAGTTGGACCTCCGGAGCGCCTACAACTTGGTGCGCATTAGAGAGGGCGATGAGTGGAAGACGGCCTTCATCACCCCGACTGGACATTACGAAAGCCTCGTAATCCCATTTGGACTGTGCAACGCCCCCGCCGCCTTTCAACACCTGATAAACGATGTTCTGCGAGACATGTTAGGGCGGTGGGCGTTTGCGTATCTGGATGACATCCTCATTTACTCCCGTACCGCTGAGGAACATACCCAGCACGTCAGGGCGGTTCTAAAGAGATTACTCGCCCAGCAGCTGTACTGTAAGTTGGAAAAGTGCGCTTTTCACGAGCGCTCCACCACGTTCCTGGGCTTTGTCATCTCGCCCCAGGGTGTGGCCATGGACCCGCAGAAGCTGGAAGTTGTGCGTCATTGGCCCCTACCCAAGACCCTCAAGCAACTTCAACGGTTTCTCGGGTTTGCGAATTTCTACCGTCGCTTTATCCGGGACTACAGTACAGTTGCCGCCCCCCTAACCGCTCTGACTCATCCCTCCTCTCTCCCTTTCCGCCTCAACTCTACTGCCATCTCCGCCTTCAAGAGACTTTGTGACCGCTTTACCACCGCTCCCATCCTCCTCCATCCTGACACCAGTAAACCATTCATTGTTGAGGTGGACGCTTCAGATGTGGGCGCTGGAGCTGTTCTCTCACAACGAGGTCCAGATCAGAAACTACACCCATGTAGTTTCTTCTCCAAAAAATTTGACACCACTCAGCAGCGATATGGGGTAGGGGACCGCGAGCTGCTGGCCATAAAGTGGGCTTTGGAGGAATGGCGTCACTGGCTCCAGGGCGCCAGGGAGCCATTCATCATCTGGACGGATCATCAAAACCTCATCACCATCAGAAGTTTGAAACAGCTCAACCCCAGACAGGCGCGATGGGCATTGTTCTTCGAACATTATAACTTCCACCTTTCATACCGCCCAGGGTCAAAAATCACCAAGGCAGATGCTCTCTCACGACAACTCGAGATGGAGCCACCCCGGGCGGACCCCGCGCCTGTCCTACCCTCCTCCAGAATCATCGCACCACTTCACCTGGATCTGGAAACAAGGGTTCGCCAGGCACAGACCTTAGAGACCGAGCCGGCAGGTGTGCCGCCTGGACGACTCTACGTGCCCAACGCCATGAAGTCCGAGGTTCTTCAGTGGGGTCATTCGTCCACCATCGCAGGACATCAAGGCACGCAGCGCACCCTACGTTTCCTCCAACGGGACTTCTGGTGGCCATCAATGGCGAAGAACGTCAAAGAGTTCGTTCAGGCGTGTCCAGTGTGCGCCCGGGCCAAGAACCTCAATCAGCCCCCCTCAGGAGATCTTCAACCTCTCCCGGTTCCTCGTCGGCCCTGGACGCACATTGCCGTCGACTTTGTCGAGGGCCTGCCGGCCTCGGACGGAAAGAACACCATCATGACCATTGTAGATCGGTTCTCTAAGGCCGTGCACTTGGTAGCCCTTGCCGGACTCCCGTCAGCCAAGGAAACAGCAGAGCTGATATTAGAGCACGTAGTCCGTCTGCATGGGTTCCCCAAGGACATCGTCTCGGACAGAGGGCCCCAGTTCACAGCCAGGTTCTGGAAAGCCTTCTGCCATCTGATCAATTCAACCTGCAGTCTCTCATCTGGATACCACCCCCAGACTAACGGTCAGACGGAGCGGGCCAACCAACAGCTGGAGCGTTACCTGAGATGCTTTATTACTGATCGTCAACGCTCCTGGGCTCGCTACCTCATCTGGGCAGAACTTTCCCACAACCTCCATGTCTCATCAGCCACGAAGCTAAGCCCATTTGAGGTATGCCGCTCCGGATCCACCCAGTCTTCCACATCTCACAATTAAAGCCCTTCATCACATCCCCCATGATTCCACCCTCCCCCCCTGCTCCTCCTCCCCGGATCATCGACGGTGGTCTCGCCTATACCGTGCGCCGGATCCTCGATTCGCGCCCTCGGGGCAGAGGTACTCAGTATCTGGTTGATTGGGAGGGTTACGGTCCCGAGGAGCGGTCTTGGATTCTGGCCCGGTTCATTCTCGACCCCGAACTAATCCAAGACTACCGTCGTAGGGTATCCTCCACCCCAGGACCGTCGGGAGTCGGTCCTGGACAGGGGGGTACTGTCATGCACACACAATCTGCGGCCAGCACTAGGACCCGGAAGTAAGTCGGCCGCCTACCAGGAAGTATAAGAGGAGTAAACAAACGGTGGCTTACCGCTCAGTCATTGAGTTCGGCCCATGTCGGTTAACGTTGGCTTTCTTCAAACCGTGAGTACTCACTGTGTTTTGGTTATCGCTTCTTACCGTTGTGTGTGTATTTATAGGACGCGGGTTAAATTTGTGTTTTTCCCTTGCTCCACTTTCGTGAGAGTCCTTAAACTAAATCGCGTGGTTATCCTGCATACTCGCCGTTACTCCGCGTTTGGGTTTACCATCCACGCTACATTGGGCTAACCGCTAAAGCTACGTCTTCTGGTCACCTCAGGTTAGTTCATCTCTGACAGAATCTAAAATCACGCCGAGGTCTTTTACTGTTGCACTTGACGGAACAGAAAGGCCAGGGTTAGTTACGGTGTGATCTAAGATTTTACTCCTAGCTGTATGCGGTCCTATGACTAGAACTTCTGTCTTATCCGGATTAAGCAGAAGGAAGTTAATTAACATCAAATCTCTTATGTCCTGCACACATTGCTCAACTTTAGTAAACTTTTTTTCTCGTCTGGTTTTGCTAATAATTGCGTGTCATCAGGATAACAATGAAAACTAATACCACACTCTAAAAACTAACCCAGAGGACCTTTTACCACTACTTGATTTAATACATGGATGCAAGTTAAAAATTGTAATTAATTGATTTGATGAACCTTGCGAACTTAATTTTTATAAGTTCTGATCAAATAATAATGTTGGTAATTATAGCAACTTAATTTTGCATGTAATTTAAACTCAAATTTAATTGGTAATGGGGTGAAAACAAAATTTAAGTTGTCTTAACTTTTAAAAAATTGGCATGATAACTGAAAAAAAAATTAAATTATCTCCTACCTACAGAACATGCCTGGATGTGTTCCAGTGGTAAGATTGTGTGTTAGCAGACTTACTGTCATCCACACTCGGTCCGCGACCGGCACTAGGACCCGGAAATAATGCGGTTGTGAACCAGGAAGTATAAAAGGAGTAAATAAACCACAGCACGACGCTCAGTCATTGAGTTCGCCCGATGTCCGTGAGTACTCACTTTCTTGGTCTTGCTTCCTGATTGAGTGTGTGTTTATAGGACGCGGGTTAGATTTGTGTCTTTCCCTTGCTCTTTCTTTCGTGAGAGTCCTTAGACCAAATAGCGTGATTATCCTGCCTATTCGTACTCTTCCGCGTTTGGGTTTACCAAAGGGCTAACCGCTAAGCTATGTCTTCTGCTCATCTCCGGTTAGTTCGTGACACTTATAGGCTAACCAAACTCAATATAAACAATATTTCATGGTGAGTAACATTTAATTTACATCTAATAGTTCTACTAAAGTAATGAATTCGCACTTGTTTCACTGAGATATCTGCTCAGCAAGAGAGCTGAAGGGAAAAACATTATTCAAGTTTTGCTCATTTGACTGTAAGCTACATAATGTTATCTATTTTTTTTTCTCTTGGAATGTTCCATGACATG
The DNA here is from genome assembly GCA_030522415.1 of Channallabes apus. Taxonomy (NCBI): domain Eukaryota; kingdom Metazoa; phylum Chordata; class Actinopteri; order Siluriformes; family Clariidae; genus Channallabes; species Channallabes apus. The sequence goes on along the minus strand of CM060113.1, from coordinate 1,041,993 downwards.
CTACTTGGCTTTTGACTGTAAAATTTATGGAGATTTTATTATGCTTATGCTTAATGAGGACCAGTTGAATTTTGAGAGTTTTTTAAATTTATATTTTGTGCATACATACTACAGCAGTTGAAAAAAAAAGTTAGTTAATTGCACAAAAATAATGGTTGAACTAATGTCTTTTTAAATCTACCACATTAACAAAAAAACAAAAAACGTACAAAAAATAAAAAGAAACCTGAAAAAAATCTATTTGGAGCCACTGAATTTTTTTAATGGTTGCTATTTGAAATTGTGTATACATTATTATAGTAATTAATTAGCAACATAAAATTGCTTTAAAATAATATCGGAAGGCCATTTGGAGCAACATAATTTATGAGTTATCAACTTAAAAACTTGCCCTTTGTCTAACAGTTAATAAGTAACAGGTAATTAAAATAATCTTTGACTAAAGAGGAAAAGCTAATTCCCCCAACGCAATATAGCTTGTTGGTTCAATATAATTACAAATGAAGTTGTCATAACTCAAAAAGACTAATGCAAAACGTTGCGTAAATTTTTTTGTTAAATCTAAACATTTCTTTTTAGAGTGCAATACCATAAGTCCTGACATTACGATTCCACAGATACAAGACATGAGCGATGGTTTGTCTGAGGGTAGACTGGAGAGAAACCCAGGGGCAGGGGTGACTCTGTGGTTACACCGAGCAGCAGTGCAAGATGTTAATGTACATCGCTCTGGAGAAGGGCGTCTGCCATATGACGTAAACATTAATCCTCCTCTCGACTGCTAACAGAATTATAGTTGAGTTTAAAGTATAGAGTAAATCAGGACTGGAGTGACGCTGGGCCTCTGAAATACGTCTTCCTGCTGATCTGAGACCTGTAGAGGGGGACAACACGCTCTCAGTCTGGACCTGGGCAGAAAGTCAACAAAGTGTTAATCAGGTATTAATAACTCAACCCCACGCACACACACGTTTAACATGTTTAACGCACTCTGCTGCATTTGATCATAAATCTATAGGGTGTGTTTACTTCTCACACGCCTGTGTGTCACTCTGTATGTTGCTGTCATCTACATGTCAGTGTCCTTTGTGAACTTTTTAAACTACTGTACACTGACCACAGAATTTAAACTCAGTCTGTGAATTTTTAATGATCAAATAAACAAATTTAAATAAATAAATTGATAATAATAAAACATTATTGCAGACACGTACTCGCATTTTTCTGGATTTTTTCTGTATGAATTAAATGTTACAAATTAATTTATATTCCTTATTACAGTAAGTGTCACCAGAGCACACATTTTTAGGCTTTATTGCCAAAAAACACAAATAAATAAACAGTAAAATATAAACACTACATAAAAACAATACCGAATAAACATTACACAATAAACACTACAGAATATTCATTCATTCATTCATCTTCTATACCGCTTAATCCTGTGTTCAGGGTCGCGGGGGACCTGGAGCCTATCCCAGGAGACTTCGGGCACTAGGCGGGGTACACCCTGGACAGGGTGCCAATACATCGCAGACACTACAGAATAAACGCTACAAAATAAATGTTAAACTATAAGCACTACATACAACAGTAATACACACTACAGGATAAGCAATACAATATAAACACTATGGTATAAGGACTACAGAATAAACAATAAGCTATAAAAATGGCACTGTAAACACTACAGAATAAACACTGCAATATATACACTATAGAATAAACAATACAGTTATAAACACTACAAAATAAACACTACAGAAGAAACACTACAGAAGAAACATTACACTATAAACTACATAATAAACAATACAGTATAAACACTACAAAATAAACATGACTGTAAAAAGAAGGCAGCGAGTTATGTATGTTGTGCTTTTCTAACCTTTCCCTTTAAATCTCTGTTTCTTTATGATGAGGCACATGCACACATGAGCCAGTCAGTGTCCAGAAACTCTGGCAATGTGACCCCCCCCCCCCCCCCCCCCTAACAGATTTTAGTTTTGGTGAAGCGGGACCAAGAGACTAAAACAAAAGTTGCAGCTGAATAGTTGTTTATGGACTGTTTTGTTTTGTTATTTTTACCAATCGCCCTTTGGATCAAGTGTTGTGCGTGAAAAAAAACACAACCCGATGCATTACAATCTTACAAACCAGTCTGTTGAGTGGTGACAATAAATGGGTTGATCACATACACTAGTGCATCTTCGTCTGTCCATTAGCAGACAGTCTTTGGTAGGTCAGAAACCTGAACTGACAAATTTTATACATAATGAAGCGCTACTCAACTCAAAATTTTTTCAGAATGAACTGTACAGTACAAACACTACTGAATAAACAATACAGTATAAAGACTACATTATAAACACTACATAATAAATGCTACAGTACGCACACTACTGAACATCACACTCCACTCTCTGAGTTCTCGATATTCCAAAATTCAATTAAATTTTATTTGTAACATGCAATTGACATTGTCGCAAAGCAGCTTTACACCACCCAATGCATTTTTAGTTTGACCCCGCCCACATTTGGTGACACTCCCATCAAAACATGTCATTATAAAAAATCTCCCACCCTGCTCACAGCATTCCCAGTGTAAATTATTTCATTTGGATCATCAGGGTCCTTTTCTGTCTCTGTCCCCGGGTGATGAAGCATGTCTCTGCTCAGAAAAACAGATGTTTGCTGTTGTGCTGGAAAATGTTTCTTGCACGCTGCTGCATGCTGAATTAAATCTGAACATCTGGCAACCATGGAATGATGGATGTTTTCAATCTGTAGTTGGTGTGGGTCGTACCACCGGCTTCATATCGGCTACAATGCAGAAATCAAAATAGCAAAATAACGGCAGGAAAAAGGAAGAACAAAATACAGCTCGGGATTTCACTTGCTGTTAGAGAGGAGGGATGCAGTCTTAACCTCTGCCTTTATGACCTCATCTGCTTATACACTGTCATATACATTTTACACTTCACACACTCTCATATATATTAAACTTCACAAACTCTCACTTATATATATATATATATATATATATATATATATATATTACACTTTACACATATATATTATATATTAAACACTTTACACACTCATATATATTGTATATTACACTTTACACACTCTCATATATACACTACCATTCAAATGTTTGGGGTCACTTTCTAACTCCATGATGGTTCCTGATGTTTATTTCTTTCTACATTGTAAAGCTGAAGGCGTCCAAAAACTGCATGACTCTCCTTTGAACAGTTGATATTGAGATGTTTCTGCTACTTCTGCTCTGTAAAGACTTCATAACGCCTCTAATCTGAGCTGCTGTTAATTGGTCATTTTTCAGGCTGATAACTCTAAATGAACTTCTCGTCTGCAGCAGAGGGAGGTTTTGGTCTCGTCCTCCTGGGACGGCCTTCATGAGAGACAGTTTCATTATGGTGCTGGACGGATTTTGCAAATGCACTTGACACAATACTGTTCTTGCAAGAACTATTACAGAAAGCCCGACCTCTGTCTTAAAATAACAACTAACTGGTGTTTTTCTTGTTGTTACGTAATTACCTAATTCCATATGTGTTATTTTATAGTTTTGAAATCCCCAGTATTGTTGTAGAATGTAGAAAATAAATCACTAAACAAAAACAAAGAAAATTGCAAGTGATCTAAAACTTTTGAACGGTAGTGTATATTACACATTACACACTCTCATATATATTACACTTCACACACTCTCATACAGTGGGAGCCACGTCAAACTGCCGCCTGGAGCATGACAGGACCATGACAGGAGCGTTACAGGACCATGCACGATCCGTGCACAGGATGTGACCTCCCACGATGACGCAGTTAACGATGCTCCACCCCATAAACGCCCCCATGTGCTTTCTAGAAAGATGGTTGCAATGCTGTATAATCCCGCCAGGTGGAGCATTGACTGCTTCAGTTAACTGCAGTGTGCAAGCGGCTGTATACTACAGGTCCTTCTAAAAAAATTAGCATATTGTGATAAAGTTCATTATTTTCTGTAATGTACTGATAAACATTAGACTTTCATATATTTTAGATTCATTACACACAACTGAAGTAGTTGAAGCCTTTTATTGTTTTAATATTGATGATTGTGGCATACAGCTCATGAAAACCCAAAATCCCTATCTCAAAAAATTAGCATATCATGAAAAGGTTCTCTAAACGAGCTATTAACCTAATCATCTGAATCAACTAATTAACTCTAAACACCTGCAAAAGATTCCTGAGGCTTTTAAAAACTCCCAGCCTGGTTCATTACTCAAAACCGCAATCATGGGTAAGACTGCCGACCTGACTGCTGTCCAGAAGGCCATCATTGACACCCTCAAGCAAGAGGGTAAGACACAGAAAGACATTTCTGAACGAATAGGCTGTTCCCAGAGTGCTGTATCAAGGCACCTCAGTGGGAAGTCTGTGGGAAGGAAAAAGTGTGGCAGAAAACGCTGCACAACGAGAAGAGGTGACCGGGCCCTGAGGAAGATTGTGGAGAAGGACCAATTCCAGACCTTGGGGGACCTGCGGAAGCAGTGGACTGAGTCTGGAGTAGAAACATCCAGAGCCACCGTGTACAGGCGTGTGCAGGAAATGGGCTACAGGTTGCAAATTTTGCATGTCATTCGGAAATCAAGGTGCCAGAGTCTGGAGGAAGACTGGGGAGAGGGAAATGCCAAAATGCCTGAAGTCCAGTGTCAAGTACCCACAGTCAGTGATGGTCTGGGGTGCCATGTCAGCTGCTGGTGTTGGTTCACTGTGTTTTATCAAGGGCAGGGTCAATGCAGCTAGCTATCAGGAGATTTTGGAGCACTTCATGCTTCCATCTGCTGAAAAGCTTTATGGAGATGAAGATTTCATTTTTCAGCACGACCTGGCATCTGCTCACAGTGCCAAAACCACTGCTAAATGGTTTACTGACCATGGTATTACTGTGCTCAATTGGCCTGCCAACTCTCCTGACCTGAACCCCATAGAGAATCTGTGGGATATTGTGAAGAGAAAGTTGAGAGACACAAGACACAAGAATCTGCAAAAGGATTCCCGACCAAGTATTGAGTGCAGAACTGAACATAATTATTTGAAGGTTGACTTTTTTTGCATTAAAAACACTTTTCTTTTATTGGTCGGATGAAATATGCTAATTTTTTGAGATATTGATTTTGTGTTTTCATGAGCTGTATGCCACAATCATCAATATTAAAACAATAAGAGGCTTGAACTACGGTTACAGGCACTGTCTACGGTTTGAATATACTGTTAACATCTCAAAGTCATGATGTAATAGAGACAAGTCTCTTCAGATCCTTCTGCACTAATGTTATCGTGGTGTAAATTATTAACGTATTGATGTATTTCACTTGCGGACAAAATAGACCATGTGACTGTCTAGTATTTCTTTTGAACAGCTGTGTTCATAGGTTTAATCAGCTATTTACAAGACAATGTTGATACACTAACGACTAAAGTGCCACCGGCGTGTGTGCGCGTGTGTGTGTGTGTGTGTGTGTGATCCTGCATTCATCAGTTTTGTCTGAGCTGGCTTTAACACAAGCACATTTGCGCCCCCCAGCAGGTCGAAAAAACCCACCTTAGCACCATCTAACAGTCAGTAAAAAGGAGAAGTCAGAACATTCTCCACTGAGATTTCTCACATTCACCTCCTCCTAAGTTTGTGTTTTAATGAAGATCTAAGAAAACTAAGAAAAAATATTTTGGGTCACTTAAAGGGCACCTACGGTGCTACGTGGACTTTTTCAAGCTGTTTGGACTGCATTGTGTGTTAGGAGAGGGTGTACACAACCACTCTACAGTGATAAAGAGCCGCCCAGCGATTTTCTTTTAATTTAATAATATAAGATGCCCCTTCTGAAATCAGCCCGTTTTCAAAAGCCTGTCGGTGTGAAGTCAGACCGACAGAGGCCGCTCCTACTACAGTTGATTGACACTGGTGTTTTAGCAAAGACCCGCCCCGAGTGAAAAAAAGAGCCGTCGGCCATTGTTTTTCTACACTGGAGCAAAATGGCGCCTACATGAGTGTGGTGTGCTGTTTGTTGCAGCCTTGCAGTAGTCCGGTGGACTAGTGGTTAGGATTTGGTGCTTTCACGTGGGAGACCCGGGTTCGATTCCTGCTCAAGGTACTTGCTTTTTTTGCACTACATATTTATAGAGTTTTTCTAAAGTTCGTTTAGTAACGAGGCGAGTGCGCTATGCTTCGGTAAGCTTTTCTGACATAAGGAGAGACTCAGTCAAACACACACACACACACACACACAATGCTTCACGTGTATGTTGTCCTATTCCCAGCAAGAGAGTAGAAATAACTCCTTTATATATAAAATAATTCTAACATCATGTAAAATTATTTTTAACTGTTTTTTAAATATTTTTAACTGTTGTCAAAGCTATACCCCACTTGTATTGTGAAGACACGCCCCACAGAACTGGGGGGCGGGTTCAGTAGAGGTCATTAACATTTAAAGGAGCATGTACTGAAACAGGTTGCTGAGAACAGAGCTACTTTTTACCAGGTAAAAGTCATGTTTTTTTTACACAACAATTGAGAATTTTTAATTAAAGTATATTACAAACTTTTCATTAGGACCCTAAAGAATCATATTAACTTATGCAAAATTGAGTCTGTATGGCTCCTTTAAGCACAAAATAGTACGGACGCAAATGATCAAGTATTTAATTGTTGTTGTCATTTTCTCAAACATGATTTTCCAACTTGGCATTTATAAATATTCAGACAGACTGAATTTAAGAATGCACCCCTAGGAACCTATTCACACCTCTGACCGTCTTTTGTCTTGTAAATGAGGTCCTCATTCACCTTCCAATCCCCCTCAGCACACATACTTGGATACTCTTTGTCGGTACTGTACACTGTTGCTATGTTTGTTAGTGAACTTGGTTATACACAGTACTTTAATGTATAAAACACTTACATCCTGGTTTGTTTTATTTTAAATATAGCTTATTACCTTATTCAGCAAAATAAACAATGTTATTATTGTGATAATTATTAACGTATTGATGTCTTTTAATTAAGGACAAAAACAGACCCTGCACTTGTGTTTAGGACTGATGCTGAACAGCTGTGTTCATAGGTTTAATTAACGATTCACAAGACAACAGTTAAAGAATTTGTAGATGGAGAGGTGCCTGTGTGTGTGTGTGTGTGTGTGTGTGTGTGTGTGTGCATGCTCCTGCATTTCTCCGTTGGCTTTAACACACATTTGTGCAGACAAATCTAAAGAACCCATCCGCCCGCACAAAACACACACACACATACACAGAGCAATTAGCACCATGTCATACTCAGTATTCTCCACTGAGGTTTCTCACCTTCCACTCCTTCTAAGTTTGTCTTTGCTCTTTTGATGGAGTTCTTAAAACCCAAAACATTTATTTATGCTGAGAAAAAATTATTATGGGTCACATAATCACAAATACAAACTAGCACAGATACATATGATCAAGTGTTTAGCTGTTGTTTTCATTTGTTTCTATGACCAGTCTTCTTTGTCTTTCGGCTGTTCCCTTTCAGGGGTCACCACAGCGAATCATCTGCCTCCATCTAAACCAATCCTCTGCATCCTCTTCCCTCACACCAACTAACTTCATGTCCTCTCTCACTGCATTCATAAATCTCCTCTTTGGTCTTCCTCTAGACCTCCTGCCTGGCAGTTCCAACCTCAGCATCCTTCTACTGATATATTCACCATCTCTCCTCTGAACATGTCCAAACCACCTCAATCTGGCCTCTCTGACTTTATCTCCAAAACATCTAACATGGGTTGTCCCTCTGATGAACTCATTCTTGATCCTATCCATCCTACTCACTCCCGAGGAGAACCTCAACATCTTCAGCTCTGCTACCTCCAACTCTGCCTCCTGTCTTTTCTTCAGTGCCACTGTCTCTAAGCCGTAGAGCATCGCTGGTCTCACCACTGTCCTGTACACCTTTCCTTTCATTCTCGCCGATACTCTTTCATCGCACAACACACCTGACACTTTTCTCCACCCATTCCAACCTGCCTGTACCCGCCTCTTCACCTCCTTTCCACACTCTCCGTTGCTCTGGACCATTGACCCTAAGTACTTTAAATCCTGCACCTTCTTTACCTCTGCTTCCTGTATCCTCACCGTTCCTCTTGGGTCCTTCTCATTCAAACACATTCCTCTGCTTTCCAGAGCGTACCTCCACCTCTCCAAATTTTCCTCCACCTGTTCCCTGCTCCCGCTACAAAGCACAATGTCATCTGAAAACATCATAGTCCATGGAGACTCCTGTCTTACCTCATCTGTCATCCTGTCCATCACCATAGCAAAGAAAAAGGGGCTTAGAGCCGATCCTTGATGCAGACCCACATCCACCTTGAACACTTCTGTCACACCTACAGCACATCTTACCACTGTCTTAGCACTCTCATACATGTCCTGTACCACTCTAACATACTTCTCTGCCACTTCAGACTTCCTCATACAACATCACAGCTCCTCTCTCGGCACCCTGTCGTACGCCTTCTCTAAATCTACAAAGACACAATGCAACTCTTTATTACCTTCTCTGTACTTCTCCACCAGCATCCGCAAACCAGATTCTGCATCTGATGTACTCTTTCTAGGCATGAAACCATATTGCTCCTCCACAGGTATTTCATCAGGACCAACAGCCTTTCCACTCTTCATCCTCTTCAACGCCCTTCTCACGTCACTTTTACTGATATTTGCTACTTCCTGCTCCACAACAGTCACGTCTTCTACTCTTTGTTCTCTTTCATTTTCCTCATTCATCAACTCCTCAAAGTACTCCTTCCATCTTGCCATCACACTCCTGGCATCTGTCAGTACATTTCCATCTCTATCTGTCTCTGACTGAAACTGCTCGTCTGTTCAGCCAAAACACTGTATAGTGGGTGAGAAGGATTGTTCAAAATGGATTGTACTTTGGACAGAATCCTCCTCTTCGCTACTACATCCACAGAGTCAAGCTCCATGCCTAGCACAGATTCCACCACCAAGTCTCCTTGTCCACTTTTCCCTTACCTGATGAAACACCAAGTACCCTCCTACCTGTCTCCCTGATCACATTGGCTGTAGTTGTCCAGTCAACTGAAAGCACCTCCTGACCACCCATAGCCTGTCTCAACTCCTCACTGAAGACCACACAACATTCTTCCTTTCTCAGCTTCCACCACTTTGTCCTCTGCTCTGCCTTTGTCCTCTTCACCTTCCTCACCACCAGGGTTATTTTACACACCACCATTCTGAGTTGTCTGGCTACACTCTCCCCTACCAACAAGTGACTGCAAGGTCAATAATCTTTTTCAGATTACAACGTTGACACAAGATGTAGTCCACCTGAGTGCTTCTGCCTCCGCTCTTATATGTCACCCTATGTTCCTGCCTCTTCTGGAAGAAAGTATTTACTACTGCCATTTCCATCCTCTTTGCAAAGTCCACCACCATCTGTCCTTCTACATTCCTGTCCTGAAGACCAAACCAGCCCATCACATTTTCATCACATCTGTTCCCTTCCCCAACATGTCCATTGAAGTCTGCACCAGTCACCACTCTCTCACCACTGGGGATGCTCTGCATCACTTCATCTAACTCACTCCAGAATTCCTCCTTGTCTTCTAACACACATCCTACCTGTGGGGCATAACCACTAACAACATTGAACATCACCCCTTCAATATCCAGCTTCAGACTCATCACCCTATCTGATACTCTCTTCACCTCTAGAACATTCCTTACAAACTCCTCTTTCAGAATAACTCCTACTCTATTTCTTTTCCTATCCACACCATGGTAAAACAATTTGAACCCTGATCCTAAGCTTCTGGCCTTGCTACCTTTCCACCTGGTCTCCTGGACACACAGGATATCCCTTCATGCATCATATCAACCAACTCTCTTGCCTTCCCTGTCATGGTCCCAACATTCAAAGTCCCTACTGTGACTCCTAAACTCTTGCCTTTCCTCTTCTCTCTCTGCTTTCGAACATGACTTCCTCCTCTCCTTCTTTGACCAACAAAAAAACTAATAAAGATGGAACAGTTTAAGCTTTTGTTTCCCCCAAGGTATCAGACATTTTGCAGTTCTATGTTCAGAATATACAGTAGACCTGATCAAACATCATTCTAAAGCTGTCGGACTGTGACGTCATCCCTCCTACAGCTCCCTCAATAGCTTGTTCAGGCTCCTCCAGTACTGTAGCTCCAAAAGTCCAGCCGTCAGCCGTCTGACCCCCCAATCCTCCACAGCGGAGCTCTGCTTAAAGACAACAGGAGAATTTAGTCAAGACAAAGATAAATAAACTTTACAGAATCTCTAGTTGTAATAAAAAATAAAAGGTATTAGTAAACCTACACCACACCAAGTGTGAAAAAAATACTGTTTTGTGGAATTCTGAAATGTAAATAAACTGCCGGTGCTAATGTTAACCAGTGAACTTTGTTAGCATTAGCCACTGTCTGTCTGGATTATCGTCTGCATTAAATTAACCGAGTTTACTTAATGCGCTTTCCCCACACGGAAATAACCTAAATAAACATATATGTTTTAATATAGGTTTTGTTATAGGTTTTTAATATATGTGACATATAAAATTGGCCATTTTCCTATATTATATGTACATATATGCACCTATATGTTTACCTAGATTAGTAAAATTATTAAAATCCATAGCTGCTAGACAACATAAATAAAAGCCCAAAATGTAGAAATTAAAATTTGTAATTTTCTTAAGAGCAATCAACTAGTAAAAGAACAAAAACATTGCACAAGAACAAAATTAAGACAAAAAACTGAACAGGAAGAAAAAATATATATTTTGAGGATCTTCCCAGCTCCGTGAGCTTTGAATTGATAGATGTGCCCTCGGGTGGCTGCCGACCACTTCTTCAATGTAGCATCTAGAGAAGTCAAAAATAATAAGACAGTATAATAATAATAAATGATTATTTATTAAAACTTCAGGCAACAATTAGTGCCACGAGGTTATTTGCAACACTATATGTTCTACAAAATAGAGGACTACACACCCTACAGCGCAATATAATGTGGCTTTAGAAGAGGAAAGGTAGGATTAAGAAGTGGGCAAGTGATGAATTAGTATTATAGGTCCCAAGCAGATACAGTAACAATAATGGGTGCCCTACCTTATGCAGTCTCCATTGATGGCTAATAAACATTGATACAAGTAGGCTATGGTTAAAGTGGTGAACTTATAAAAGTCTTAAATGTTTTGTTTTCCCTTCTCAATGCATTATGCATTTACTCACCAATAATGGCTACCTTTTTAATTTGGTCAAGTCTCCAAGTCGAAGGAGCCCAGCAGCAGATTCCGTACCATGGCAGTAGCAGAGGTGGCAAGGCGGGCTGCTCTCCACGCTTCTGCCTGGCAAAACACCCCAGAGCCCTTTATAACTTCAATCTGAAAAATTATTTCACATCACAATATTAATTTACTGGCAACTTTTAGAAACTTTTCATGTTTCATACTGATTCTTATGTTTATCTTCCCAATAGTTAATAGGATTTTATGTATAAATGCAGATTAATGATAAAGATACATGCAGGGTAAAACTGCAACAGGAACAGTACAAAATAAAAACTGAAAAAAGATGGACATTCAGGGTAAAACAGTGCAAGATAAAAAATACTGTATAAAACATACATGCAGGGTAAGCATTGGTGGGAGCAATGTCCAAGCAGTGTAGAGAAATATTTCTGTACGACTTCATTGTTTTGTGCTGTGTAGTATAGTATTGTAATAGCTGATCAGAGTGATCAACTCCCCATGTGCTGGTTGTACGCAGTCACAGGACATGTCTTTGTAGTCCATGTACCTTGTAATTTCACCCTCATCTTCACCGCGTCTACTGTAAACCAGAATGGATGGTAGAACAGGTAGATACTTCTCGTGTGTCCATCCACTTCACAAATACAAGAGGTCCATCTGAACGGAGCTTGCGTGTCCTGATGTGAGCTGCTGGTGAAGGCAAGGGTGATGCAGACACTTTCCTAAAAACAAATAAATAAATAAAATGTTAGCCTATACTGTTCAGAGTAAATGGATGTGCAATTAATATGGATGCACAATATATACAGAGAGGCCCAAAAAATGTATCCACACTTCAACATGAAAATCGGAGCTGGTGGACCCCCACAACTTCCGGCAACAATCACTTCTTCTACGACACAGCCCAGTCCAGCCAGTCCCATGGCATCACCAGTGCCCAACAGCGCCCTTCAGTGTGCTCTTACCTCCGATATGCAGCCTCACAAGTTTCTCACAGACCGATCAATAATTGCTTATATTATATCTCTTCTTGCAGGAAAAGCACTACAGTGGGCCGAAGCCATTTGGCAGCAAAACGGAAATGTAGTACATAATTATGATGATTTTGTTTCATTTTTTAAAGAAGTATTAAGTTGGCCAACTTCTCCCCCACTGGAGAAAATTTGGTTAAACTGGATCAGGGAAATGACTCAATTAATGACTATACTGTATGTTGATTTTCCGAACCCTAGCAGCCTCCAATAGTTGGAATGAAGTGGCCTTCATCACTACGTTCTGGCAAGGACTAGATCCCAACCTGAGGCTACAACTCGTGGTGCAGGACGACTCCGTCGGCTTGGAACAGTTCATCCGGACATCCATTCGAGTTTCCAATCATCTGCAAGAATGCATCACCCAAACTTCCACATGCCAAAAATCTTCCGCAGTTCTCCGCCCACCAGATGTGAGGTTTGTTCCAGAACCGGAACCAATGCAATTGGATCACCACTCCTCTTGTCTCACACCACCTGAAAGACAACGCCGGCTGACCCAGGGACTTTGTCTTTATTTTATTTATTTATTTTTTTTTTGTTAAATTTCTTTAATTTTTGTGAAGCTGCTTTGAGACAATGACCATTGTTAAAAGCGCTATATAAATAAAATTGAATTGAATTGAATTAAATTGAATTTATTGTGCAGAGAAGGGACATGTCCGTCAGAATACGACAGTGACAAGGAAAAACTCCCTGAGATGGCAATAGGAAGAAACCTTGAGAGGAACCAGAGGAACCAGACTCAACAGGGAACCCATCCTCATCTGGGTGAAACTGATGGCAGGAAATGATCTGCATTTATACAGTGTGTTAGGTGGCAGGCAGTTCATTATAACAGTTCGTGTAGACTCTATGACACCATTAACCACTCCTGTGATAATTGACACTTTCCATCAATCTGTTACAGTAAATGCTCTCCCAGATTCGGGGTCAGCTGACAACTTCATCTCCACTTCATTATGCCATCAACTTGAGATACCCCTGATTCTCCATCCAACCCAATTTAAATCCGCTGTGTCACTGGTGCACCTCCTAGGGGAGGATGGGTTCACTCCATAAAGAACAAAGTGATTTCCTGGTTCTGGAATGATCCCCCACAGACCTCATTCTCGGCAGTCGTGGCTTGCAAAACACCAACCAATCATCTCCTGGGAAAGTGGAGAGATCCTGAAATGGGGGTACCAACTGTGTTAAGCACTGTATGAACCTTTACCCCATCATCTCTATCAACACCACTTCCATAGAAAGCCCTAGTGACAAACAATCTACAATAATGCCCAACATCTACAGTACCATCACTTCAAGGACGTTTTCTGCCCAAAGCCAGCCACGCAGCTACCCCCACATTATCCATGGGGCAATGCAACTGATCTCATCCCGGGTGAACCAGTGCCCAAAGGGGAAATCTACTCAGTGACTGTCCGTCAAGACACTGGACGATCCTCGATTTAGGCCATTACTGGTGCTGACTGCAGCCCCCTTAACTATCAGGGGGGCATCTGAGACTGAAGGGCTTCAAAAACAAAAACGTCTTCAAAGACCTCGTCTCCTTGAACGCCACAGAACTGCTCGTTTGGACTTTGCAAGAGAGCACCAACTATGGGACATTCAAAGGTGGAAGAAAGTTTTATTCTCTGATGAGAAAAAAATTAACCTTTATGGTCCTGATGGTTTCCAACGTTACTGGCATAACAAGCAGATCCCACCTGAGATGGGGGCGCCATAATGGTCTGGGGTGCTTTTTCCTTCAGTGGAACAGTGGAGCTTCAGGAAGTGCAGGGGCGTCAAACAGCCGCTGGCTATGTACAGATGTTGCAGAGAGCATTCTTCATGACTGAGGCCCCTCGTCTGTGTGGTAACGACTGGGGTTTTCAACAGGACAACTCTACAGTACACAATGTCTGCAGGACAAGGGACTTCTTCCAGGGGAATAACATTACTCTTTTGACCCATCCTGCGTGTTCCCCTGATCTAAATCCAATTGAGAACCTTTGGGGATGGATGGCGAAGGGAAGTTTACAAAAATGTACAGCAGTTCCAGACAGTAGATGCCCTTCGTGCGGCTGTCTTCACCACTTGGAGAAATGTTCCCACTCACCTCATGGAAACGCTTGCATCAAGCATACCGCGACGAATTTTGGAAGTGATCAACAATAACGGTGGAGCTACTCAGTACTGAGTTCATGTTTGGAAGTTTGTTTTCTGTTTTGGGGGGGGTTTACGGGTTTTATTTTAGAGATGTGGTCCTAAACTTTTGATCAGCTGTAAAACAGCCGGTTTCAGTTTAATCGTTGTTTTCATTAAACGCAATGCTCAAAAAATGTTTTGTCTCACTCCCATTTCTTCTTGTTGCATGTTGAAGCTCAACATGGAAACTTGTTAAGATCCAACCATGCAAAATATGATTTTTTGCCATTTTTCAAGTGGTCTTAAACTTTTGATTGGGACTGTATATATGTACATTTTTATATACAGTCCCAATCAATATATATATATATATATATACAGTGTAATATTCGTTCCGGAAGCGGGCTCGTATTCCAAAACAGTCATAAACTAAATTTAAGTTTCCCATAAGAAATAATGGAAATTCACTGCACTTTAGCTTTAAATAAAGTAAAAATAAATAAAGCGTTTCTGTTTCTGCGCGCAGGCGCTGTGTGTGTGTGTGTGTGTGTGTGTGTGTGTGTGTGTTTGTGTGAATCTAAAGTAAGCTCCCCTCTCCCCCTCCTCGTCTTACACAGTTACCCATCCTCCACTCTTTTCACACACACGCACACACAACGGAAACATTGTTTTATCAGAAAAATAAACAAGAAATCTCTCTAATTACACTCGATTGAGCGACACACTAATGGAATCACTGCTGTAAAGTAAAAATATAACAAATTAACATTTGAGAAGAATCGCGACGGAGCAGTGTTTCTGTGTAGAGCGGAGAGAAAGTGTGTGTGTGTGTGTGAAGGCAAAAGTAGGAGGGGTCTGTGTGTCTGTGGTACAGTCTCCAATGACGTTTCCGAACACACACACACACACACACACACAAAGATCAGGCTGAGTCTTGAGCAGAGAGAGAAAATGGATCTTTAACCTCTCCACTTGCTTTTGTTTTACAGGCGCGCTGCACACACACACATACAGCACAAAATAAAATATGTTTTACACACACACACACACACACACACACACACACACACACACACACGCGCACGTACACACACACACAAGTGGTCACTGTGTTATAGTAAACAGTACACGCGTGCACAGATGCTGATTATACCAGTAAGAGACGAGCACTAAGACCCAGCACGGGAGACGATTACCCACAATTCCACAGCGCAAGTGTCGCAACTGTCAGCTCAGTTGTGATCACGTGACAATCGGCGTCAAAACAAGAAGCGCATGAGTGATACATGATACTCGGTGCTCGGACTTAAAAAGCTTCAGAGGTTTCACTTTTCACCTTCACATATATATGAACATTAATGATCAGTGAGCTTTCTTTCTATCTTTTTTCTTTTATTTTACTGCCTTTTTCACTGTTTTACGCATTTCTCACATTTCTTTTATCTATGTTTTTTTCTCATCCGTCCATTTATCTATCCCCCCTCTCTCTCTCTCTCTCTCTCTCTCTCTTGATCACATTGGCAGGCGATGGTGGCGTATCGGAGGTGATCAGAGGGAGGAATAAATTGCTCTGCGGTGTTTTTCCGCTGATTGCGGACTCTCTGGCTGTCAGTGCTGGCAGACTCGACTAATTTCACACTTGCAGAATGGGACTGGGAGAGAAAAGATCAGAGCGCAGCTTGTTTTTGACATGTTAACACGAGGGAATAAACATTGAGGAAGATGAATTGGGGAAGAAAAATGGTGTAAGTTCTCCTTAGGCATTAAAAACACGGCGGCCGATTAGAGCAGACTGTCAGTCACGTAAATATAACGTCCCATTTGAGGCCTGATTGTCTGAGAGTAGTGCGATTAGGAAATAAACATCGACAGCAGAGTGAGTGTGAGACTCGCAGCACGCTGCAGCTGGGGCTAAAGAATAAACAGCATTTAAAATGACACTTTAATAAAGAAGATTGGAACAAATTACCTACAATTAGGGATCTAGTGAAGTCACTAAAGTTGCTGCGTGTTTAGTTACAGAAACTAAAAGACTCATTGAGGAAACACAGACACACACACACACACAGACACACACACACAATCATCTTTAACAATAAAATAAAACAATCATCACAGCTGCAGCACGCTTACACACGCTAACCTTGTCACGTCTTTCCTCATTTCCACAAAGTTAAACTGGTCTCTCCGTCGCTCCGCTTCCTCTGAACGATGTCCGGCTGATTTATCGCTTCGTGAACGCAGGATGGAACTGAACACAAAAGACTTTTGGACTTTCTTCATTTCCGTCTCTCTGAAACAGAGGCTTTGTTAGCGACGATTTCAGCTTTTGTGGAAGAGCACACTGCAGATCGTCAAAAAAATATAAACCTTTTCTGGTGTCAACTGATAAGAGAGGAAGTAAGAAGAGTGTTTATTCAGGTTTAATCTGCAGCCTTGAGTCACAACTGGTAGATTTGCACCATGGAATTGAATAAAGCACTTACACAGGACAGGAAAATGACAGAAGGAAAGAAAGATAGATCATGTGGATGAGTTTGTGATGATGAGGTGAAACCGGTAAGACTGAGATGTTTACTGTAGTAACGGTCTCGTTAATGTAAAGTAGCATCAATTAATAATTACATTTAAATCTAGATCCTTACTGTGATACACAGAGCTTACCGCAGTGAGCATTTTCATTTTCTCTTACCCACACACACACACACACACACACACACACACACACACACATACACATACACACACACACATACACATACACACACACACACACACACACATAATAATCGACCTTGTTGGTAGTTAATTAGAAATATTTTAAACTGGATCAGAAGCAGTGACCTGGAGTAACCTTGAATATTGAGCTGGAACTGAACTGCTGCTAATATTCTCAGACGTTATCATCGTTTAGCTGTGACATTAAGTGCTACCTAGGGGGCGGAGTTTACCTCTGACGGGGGTGTGGCTCAGTTCCACTCGACTGAGACACAGCTGTTCATCTGGATCTGGAGCAGGAAATATAGATGATGAATGAAGGTAAAGTTTGTTGCTCAGGTTCTCCTTCACACTGCCTTTAGTTTATTAATGCTTCAGCTCAACATAGTGAATTAAATGTGTGATAAAATCTCCTACATCATACACACAGACACACACACACACACACACACACACACACAGTATGATTTCATCACCCTGGTTTAGAGTCTCATGGCATCAATACGCTGCACTTGAGTAACTCTCAGAGCTCGATAAAAAATAAATATAAAATAAGACTGAGTGCTGGAGCGTGCCGTGATGGATCGGTACCCTGTCCAGAGTGTACCCCGCCTCGTGCCCTAAGTCTCCTGGGATCGGCTCCACCCCCTCTATCCTGTATACAGGATGAAGCTGTATAGACGATGAGTGAGTGAGAGAGAGAGTGCTGGAGCTGTATGGGAACTTTATGATTTACTTCACCACTTACTGTAAGTCCAGTTCTCACATATCTGTACATTACTAGAGTAGTTTTACTCATTTACATTACAGCATGTGGCCGACGCCCTTATCCAAAGCGACTTTCCTGTAGTTTTATAAAACTGAACACTTTCACTCCACTACATATCTGTACTTTCGTCTTCACCATGTCAGGAATAATCAATAATCACTATGGTGTGTATGACGTTGCATTACAAAATAACAGTGTTGTGTAGCAGCTGAAGCAGTTACATCCCCACCTGTTGATTATAATTGATTAATTGCATGATTTGCCTTCTCCTTGTAAAATATTTAATCATGTAGCAGGTGTCTGAAATCAGAAATGGAGAAGGTTAAAAAAAACTCCCTAACTGTGATATCAGTGTGATGTTACAATTGAAAGAAAGGTAAGAAAGCATGGTGGCTGATTTATTCCTGAAGCTGGAGCAGGTTGGACTTGGAGACTGATTAGGCGTGCAGGAGAGCAACACTCACAGCTCTTCTGTTTCTTCTCCTCGTCTCAGGAGACCATGCCAAGCTGCTCTGAGGGATGTTCCTCAGGGAAAATGTGCCCTGGAACGATAAGGTGGAGGCCAAGATCGAACTCGACGGAGCACAAAACACCTCCAACCTCAGACAGGAAGTGAGGAGAGCAGAAAAGAGGCCATGAGGCAGAACCCCAAGTCCTGAAGCTCCACTGAAACCAAACAATGGAAAGTTTATAAAGTTTTAAACTCAGGTAATGAGAGAAAGAGAGAGACAGAGAAAAGGGAGGGGGAGGGGGGGAGAAAAGGAGGCAGAAGGGGGGCAGAAAGTGCCGGGGGGGGGGGGGGGGGGGGGTCAGAGAGGGAGAGATTTACAAACTGCTGTTGAGTGATAAAGACACAGTTGTAGAAAATTGAGAAAGTGTTAGACAGACAGACAGACAGACACATAGACAGACAGACAGACAGACAGACAGACACATAGACAGACAGACAGACAGACTTGTAGACAGACTGAATACTTTTGCTAAAAAGGTTTTGTGTAAAGCTGCTTTGCCATATAAAAGCGATAAACAAATAAAATTGAGTTGAATTGAAAAAATTGCTAATGTTTACCAAATAGCATCACCAACAATATTACAATAGACCAGCTCAAACTGTGTGTGTGTGTGTGTGTGTGTCTTTGCAATATTTTATATGACATTTTTATTTTAGTAAAGAGAAGCTCAGGTTGCTCATTGGCTGAATTACTTAACTAATTAAAATAAGCCCCGCCCCCACAGACCTGTGACACTCACAGCGATATCATTATTTTAACGTTGTAAAGTTCTCCAAACGGCGAATGCAGATACCGAGCGTGCTCGCTCATCCCTGCGCAAAGACTTAATTAGAGCTGGGATTTGGACGAGACTGTACACGAAGAGTGAGGAAGCGAAGGAGACGCACGAACCCCAATGAGGTCCCAGTGAGAAATAAAGGAGGGAAGAGTGAAGGTGACCTCTGACCCCAGGTGTGTGGAGCGTTGTGAAGTAAGACTGAGATGATCGTAATTGGAGGAGGGGGGGGGGGGGGAAGACAGAGGAGGACAGTTTTCATCCTTAATGATAAAAACCCACCGCACTGATTACACTGTTGTTACACTTCAGTCATTCACGCCGATGGACGAGTTTAAGAGAATCACACAAAACACACCTTGTGCTTCATGATAGTGTTTAATCACTAATAATCAATAATAATAATCAATAATGACTAATAATTACTAGTAATTGTCATTAATCATCAATAATCATTAACAATCACTATTACTAAATTACTAATAATCACTAATGATCAATAACAATTAATAACTATTCATAATCATCAATAATAATCAACTTTCTATTGAAATATAATTAATCACGATAAATTATTTACACAAAATCATAAGAAGTAAATAATAATGTACGTATTGAATTAAACATGAAGAATTTTAGCAAATAGTGATTATGATAGTGACAGTGATTTACTGCTAAATACTATCTACTAAAAGTGTGTGTGTGTGTGTGTGTGTGTAGCACCAGGAAGGTATGAAGGCACTAAACTACAGTTCCCATCAGCCCCTGCAGGTCAACTGACACCTGACTGACACCTGTGCCTCGTTTACCTCCTCATTTTAATTATTATGAAAATGAAGACAACCTGCACTTATGCCCTGCGTCAGCATGGGCACGGTGCTAATCTATCATAGCACACACACACACACACTTTGGAAACACCAATTAGCCTAATCTGCATGTCTTTGGACTGTGGGAGGAAACGAGAGGACCTGAAGGAAACCCACCAAGCACGAGGAGAACATGCAAACTCCATGCACACAGACCAGAGGTGGGAATTGAACCCGGACCCTGGAGGTGCGAGGCGACAGTGCTAACCGCTACAGTACACCACTGTGTCGCTTGAAACATGGATGCAGCAGATTATTTCTGTCTAGACACCGTCTGATGTGGGAGGAGCGGGCAGGGCAGGGTGCACCAGGACCCCGCGGGAGCAGAGCGATTCCATCAGGAGCCGTCTCCCCGCTGAGGACATCGCTCCGTCTACTTGCTTCATGATGAATTCTCTTCCCCATGGAGACGTTTGCCTGTGGTGGGTGGCGCTCCCCCCTCGTCCCCAACATCGCCCCCTAGGATGCTCAGCTTCCACAGAGCATCCCGCTCCACCTCACCACCCTGTCTCACCTCCTGCAGACTGCACTCAAGGTGGCGCTCTCTAAGGACCTTATAAAGGGCGAAGTCTCCCATCAGAAGCTGGTCATGTTCATGCCTTTGTTTACTTTGTGTTTTAATTATTGTTAAAATAATAAACATAATCTGCCCAGGAATCCGACTGAAACTCAGCAGGGCCGCAGTGTGACGGTGGACTTTTATCCCTTTACACTGATATTTAATTAACTGATTTACTGCTGTCTTGAAGTATAACATATTACAGTGAGATATAATGCAGTATAACACAGTATATCATATTATATAACATCATAAAACGTACACAGCACCGCTGCCGCAAACTTATTTAAAACTTTTGTTTTCTTTATTTAATAATAGATTAAAAAAGAAAGAAAAAAAACAGAAAAATGTATTATATCTGTGTGTGTGTGAGTGTGTGTGTGTGTGTGTGTAGAAAAGTGACACTTTATTATACACATGCATGGATTTTTTTTTCTTCTCCCCCCCAGACAAATGCAGAAAGTCATGGAAATAATCCGGGATGTGTCAGGACAAATTTGTGACTGCTGGAGCGCGAGATATTTTTATTATTCAGCTCCATTTTTTTTTCTTTTCTTTTTTTTTTAAACAAATCTCCTGAATCTGGGCTGTAAGACAAACCATTAGACCAGACATATAGATCAGTTTAATTACTAGTTATTGATTACTGATTAATTGATCTATGGTATATTATATTTCTCCTGTTTGACATGTAGGACATTTATATGACTTACATTTACTGTAGATTGAGAGAGAGAGAGAAAATATTATATGGAAAAAAATGACAAAAAAAAAAACAAACAAATTTCCCAACAT
Source organism: Channallabes apus (assembly GCA_030522415.1). Lineage (NCBI taxonomy): Eukaryota > Metazoa > Chordata > Actinopteri > Siluriformes > Clariidae > Channallabes > Channallabes apus. The sequence continues at coordinate 1,020,491 of CM060113.1, read as the reverse complement.
TGACAGAATAAATGAGAATAATTTTAGATGTTCTGTGGTGCGGATTGGAGAGCTGGACCTCGAGATTTAGATTTAGATTCCTCATGCAGACTTATGCAGGAGTTCTGGAGAGACCCGCATGGGAAGACCATCCTTTTTAGAGACAGTGATTATTAATTAATGACTGCACCCGGTTCTGCCCCTCGTAAGACCTGTTACAGTTACAGGAGAAGGACACATTGATGTAAAATATGTCACAGAGTGTGAGAGCCTGAGAGACAGTGAGACAGAGAGTGAGACACATTTACATTACATTTACATTTAAGCATTTGGCAGACGCTCTTATCCAGAGCGACTTACAGAGCGTTTTATCTCATTACACATCTGAGCAGGTGAGGGTTAAGGGCCTTGCTCAAGGGCCCAACAGTGGCAACTTGGTGGTTGTGGGGTTTGAACCTGGGATCTTCTGAACCGTAGTCCAATACCTTAACCACTGAGCTACACCTGGCCCAGACACAGTGTGAGACAGAGAGTGAGACACAGTGTGAGACACAGTGTGAGACAGTGTGAGGCACAGAGTGAGACAGAGAGTGAGACACAGTGTGAGACAGAGAGTGAGACAGAGAGTGAGACACAGTGTGAGGCACAGAGTGAGACAGAGAGTGAGGCACAGAGTTAGACACAGTGTGAGACAGAGAGTGAGACACAAAGTGAGACATGACTGTCTCGCAGTGTGAGACAGAGAGTAAGACTTAGATTGAGACAGTGTGAGGCACAGTGTGAGACACAGAGTGAGACACAGTGTGAGACAGAGAGTGAGACACAGTGTGAGACAGAGAGTGAGACACAGTGTGAGACAGAGAGTGAGACACAGAGTGAGACACAGTGTGAGACAGAGAGTGAGACACAGAGTGAGACAGTGTGAGACAGAGAGTGAGACACAGTGTGAGACAGAGAGTGAGACACCCTGCGCACGCCGACCCCAACTCATCACTGTCCAGATAGTTTCCCAAGTTTGTCGTTGTGGTTTTGTAATAATTTACTTACTTTGTTTTTTATATTAATATGTTTATACAGTACATAAATACAGATAAATATTATTTCTTGCTCCTACTCATCATCTATACCACTTTATTCATGGTTGTGGGGGCGGAGTCTTTGGGTATGAGTTGGAGTACACCCAATCCGACGCAGGACACACACACACACACAACGGGCAATTTGGGAATACCAATTAGCCTACTGTAATCTTCATGTTTTTGGGCTGTCGGAGGAAACCAGAATATACAGAGGAAACTACACACACACGCACACATGTGTGGGAATCGAACCCAGACCCTGGAGGTGCAAGGCGACAGTGCTACCCACTACGCCACCATGCTGCGTATAAAATGTCACTTACAATGTTTAATGTATTTAACCTCCTTTTTAGCAACAATGGGATTAAACCTTCAGGAGAGAGAGAGAGAGAGAGAGAGAGAAGTGTAATGTTCTGTAAGAGTGTAGACGTCAGAGATGAGACATGACCTGACTGGTGTTTGTTCATTTGAAGTAAATTATTCAGAAATATTTTCTTATCCTCTTCACTGCACTTTAATCACAGACTCAATATGAAGTGAAAAAAAATCCAACATCATGAAATAAAAATCTAACCTTCTGCAGAAAGATTTCAATTTCAAGCGTTTAGACGAATAAAAGAAGTTAAAAACCTGCACATTCCAGTTAGACATTACAGAGTAACTTAAAAATAATAACAACTAGAAGAAATTAGATTAAATTAGATTAAACACACAGAGAACAGCAGTGAGGTGATGATCATATCATGACAAGCTTTATTTAGTCCCACCGTCTGTCAGGATCGAGGAAGACAGCCGTCTAGACTGGTTTCTCTTTTGGCTTCTAACTACAGCCGAGTCACTAGAACAACAACAACAACAACAACAACAACTTTCCCCACAGTGTTTGATTTCTGTTACGTCTAGTTATTAATCCAGAATAATGATCTCATGACAGAAACAGAAGGCGGGGTCAGGGTTCGAGCGACATCGTTGTGTTGGTGAGGATGAAATGTCAAGAAATTAAACAACTGTTTTTATTTTATTGCTTTTGTCTGGTAAAGGTTATAAAGCCATTTCTAAAGCTTTGGGACTCCAGCGAACCACAGTGAGAGCCATTATCCACAAATGGCAAAAACATGGAACAATGGTGAACCTTCCCAGGAGTGGCCGGCCGACCAAAATTACCCCAAGAGCGCAGAGACAACTCATCCGAGAGGCCACAAAAGACCCCAGGACAACATCTAAAGAACTGCAGGCCTCACTTGCCTCAATTAAGGTCAGTGTTCACGACTCCACCATAAGAAAGAGACTGGGCAAAAACGGCCTGCATGGCAGATTTCCAAGGCGTAAACCACTTTTAAGCAAAAAGAACATTAAGGCTCGTCTCAATTTTGCTAAAAAACATCTCAATGATTGCCAAGACTTTTGGGAAAATACCTTGTGGACCGACGAGACAAAAGTTGAACTTTTTGGAAGGTGCGTGTCCCGTTACATCTGGCGTAAAAGTAACACAGCATTTCAGAAAAAGAACATCATACCAACAGTAAAATATGGTGGTGGTAGTGTGATGGTCTGGGGTTGTTTTGCTGCTTCAGGACCTGGAAGGCTTGCTGTGATAGATGGAACCATGAATTCTACTGTCTACCAAAAAATCCTGAAGGAGAATGTCCGGCCATCTGTTCGTCAACTCAAGCTGAAGCGATCTTGGGTGCTGCAGCAGGACAATGACCCAAAACACACCAGCAAATCCACCTCTGAATGGCTGAAGAAAAACAAAATGAAGACTTTGGAGTGGCCTAGTCAAAGTCCTGACCTGAATCCTATTGAGATGTTGTGGCATGACCTTAAAAAGGTCGTTCATGCTAGAAAACCCTCAAATAAAGCTGAATTACAACAATTCTGCAAAGATGAGTGGGCCAAAATTCCTCCAGAGCGCTGTAAAAGACTCGTTGCA
>CM060113.1:1000000-1015000 GCA_030522415.1 Channallabes apus | reverse complement strand
TGGAAATAATCGAGAGTGCCCGAGACACACGGCGGCCGTCACACACGTCGTTCTTCTCGAGAAGCAGAGGTCAACGCAAAGACAAAGTGAACTTCTCATTTGCAAATGAGTTCCGCTGATGGCGTGTGTAAACGCCTACACACTCCGTGGTGCCGCTCACACAACACACAGGCATTGTTCTGACTGCGAAAACCTCAACTAATCAGATCGACAAATTATGTAAATTATGTCAGATGGAACGAGCCGAGGCTTGATTTAACATATGATGGGAATGAGACCTGATTTTCAACTAATCAGGAGGAAAAAAATGTGACATTGCTTCGTGTGGACGAACTTCCCGACAGTACAGCATCTATATGCAGCAGTCTGTGATTAACGCTATACTGCAGCTGACTGGACGGGATTAACTAACAGCAGCGCAGCTAATTATTATTGTGCTCACTCTGATACATTATGGTTTCCATAGCAACAGCACATTCACAGGGGCATCTCTAGTGCACATTCCGCTGATAATAAACTAATTAAAAATGTCTTTTATTATTGATAACGTACGCAAGGAGTCTCCAGTGCGAGCGACATGTAACAGTCAGAGGTAAAGCTGTAATCTTCAGGACGGAGGAGTTTACGCTTTTTCTTTGTAGTTTCTCAGTCACATTGCTGTACTGATCCTCTATTCTCTTCCTCATGATGGAGGAACGTGAATTCACTGGCCAACAAGATGGTCGAGCTAACAGCTAAGCAGCAGCCAGAAGCTAGCATGGACATCACTGGTTCCATAGGAGGACATGGCTTGGACAATTGACACTTGTTTCTCCACTCACTGCCACATATTAGTTTGTGGAGTTTCCCACCAGGAAACAGGAAGACAGTAGACCTGCTGCCTCCATCTGGACAATTCTGTTCACACTCTGATCTACTTAAAGTCAGCCCATGACCACACACCCATTCAGGATTTGGTCTCCCGAGGTTGAGGAGATCCTCATGGACAGTTTTGATAATACGAATGGAATGGAATGAGTGGAAAGTGTTGTATGAATCCCTTGGTTAGAACCAGTGATGTAAAAGCCAGTGATGTCAAGGATATCCTTACTTGGTAAAAGAGACCTTCAGAGACAGAGACTGCATACAGCTCAAGCACATTCTAGGGAACTCAAAATCAGAATGAGGCAGGCCAAGGAGGGCTACAGAATAAAGTAGAGCAGAGGTTGCAGGAGAAAAATGTAAGGGAATGAAAGCCAACATGAGCTTTGAGAGAACCTACATCAGGCCAACATACAGACAGGACAAATACGTTCTTCCAGTTTTACTACATGTAAAACCACGGGACCAGCGGTGGACTGGGACCAAACAGTGGCCCTGGACTTCCTGGCCCACAGCAGCACCACATCATAATACACTGGCTCATTAATGTAGAGATAATTTTTTAACACCAGTTACTCGTATAAAAATGTAACACAATATGGAAATCAATGCTATTTAAAAATATTATTTGAAGTATCACTGAACATATATTGGGTCATATTAGTAAACCAAAGAAACAAAGGAAAGAACATCAAGACAAACTACATACTGTATAAAACTATAAAGACAATATTTAAAAACAAATTGGCAATAAAACTGAACAGCTGAAATAAAGGAGCAGCGTTAGCTCACGCTAGTAAACTAGTTACTTATTTTAATTATTATGGTAGTCAATATTAATTTGAGGCTGAGAAAAATTATTTTTAATTAATTTTGTCTACCATAATAATTACTAGCAGGAGGTAATGCTGCTACTGATTTTATTCCAGCTGTTCAGTTTGATTGTGATTCTTTTCACTTGGCTCTGGTAGATCAGGGGAGACGTGTTGGTCATCATCAGCAGGCACTGGTTCATCATCACTGACCTGCTGCACTTACAGTTTACACTGATGACTGGTAGATCTTACACTGCATCACGATGATACCCCCTGCCAAATGTTCAGGATATAAACATGAAACAAATATAAATATGAAACATAAATATGAAACAAAAAGGCCAATCTGTCTTTTCCTCATAAAGTGTTTAGGTCAAATTCCACCCATACAAGTGTGACAAATATGCAAAGAAAAAAATCAGGAAGGGGCAAATACTTTTGCATGACACTGCACATGTAGTCAGATTGTTCCACTAGGATGAAACTGTGCAGGTGGAGTTAAAGCACTTTTAAAATCACACTAACTTTACACTGATCTGCTTTGAATGATGAATAGCTTTTTAACAGCTTCGTGACTCAATAAGAGACAAAGCACAGAATATTTTCTAACAGCCTGTAAAGTATATATATTAGCAGTATTGTCTTGCATCTTTTGAAATAAATAAATTTAAAAAATCACAATCACAATACTGACAAAATGTCTCATTTTGCTGTCAAACTCCTGGGTCTCTGTGAGACGGTGCTACTGGACACTGAAACTATTGTCTTTATACGTAGTTTTATATGTTGTTTGTCTTATTGTTCTTTCCTTTGTTTATTTGTTTTACAAATATGAACCAATATATGTTCAGTGATATTTTTTTACGTTTTTGTATTGTGTTGTATTTTTTAAGTAGTTGTAAAATGTAATCTCCACTTTAATGACCCGGTGTATAATGATGTGGGACGTGCTGGATGCAGCCTCGCTGTCCCTCACCAGTGCTCTATGTAGCTGTTCTCCTATGACCCTGCCCATGTGGGGTGTATTAGAGGAGTACAGGAGCCTGGTACAAGACGACAAGCTTGTGGTCTTGTGCAGTTAAAACCATCTGCACCTGAGGACAAGTCAAGGTGGTGAGAACCTACAGATACCCGGAGCTGCAGCTGGAGGACAAACCAGACAAACTGGTCGGAGGCCACCAGCATGCTTTATCCTGAAGAGCAGGGGTGATGTCCAGGACAACCATGATCAGTAGGTGCAACTTATGAAATGTTTTGGTGGAATTAATCATTTTACCAAAGATTAACTCCGCCCATTTAACATGTAAATGAAAGACATCGTGGTTAAGAAGCACATTGTGGTAGTGTAACGCTAAAGACGCTGGAACGAGAGCAGAGCCTGGGGAGAACTACACACAGAATCTCAGGAATGTATATCAACTTATCATCTTGTCCGTCACACTGACACACCCACATGTCTATTTAGCTACGCCCACTCAGTCTTCTCACTTCTCCATCAGTCTTACTCTCAGACACAGCTGTTCTTTTCATGCTGAAACACTGGGGCAGGGTCAAAACATGACATCAAGACATCAAGACAGAGCTGTCAAATCTCTAATAAAGTGTGTGTGTGTGTGTGTACGTGTGTGTACGTTTGTGTGTGTGTGTTGAACATTGCTCTTCTGACACACAAAGCTCACACATTGTGATGCCGACAACAAGGACATGACAGACGAGCTGCGAGAACATGGCACAGGCATGATCCAGCAGTGCACACACACACACACACACACACACACACACACACACGCACACACACACACACACATCCAAACACAAACACACACACACCCTTTATTACACGTTTGACAGCTCTGTCGACAGAAGCAAGAAGCACTGAAGCGAGCTAAATGTTAAGAGAGAAAGTCGAGCATCAATTTAGTTTTTTTTTTGAGAGAGAGAGAGAGAAAAGGTGAGACATTATGGAGCTGTCACACTGGAGAACAGAGAACATTTGACTTGTGTTTACCCTCAAAAGTCTGCGTGAAAATGCAGCTTCGAAGGCTTTTTTATTTTTCCGTCCTTTTTCTTCGCCTTTATTCACATTCTTTTGGCAGGAGCAGGAAACACATCCAGTGACAGGTATTCACGGTGCGTACATGTGAGCACTGAGACCTCAGAGGTGCAGGTGGAACAGCCTGTCAGAGAGGGCGCTAGGGTTGGTGATGGTATCCATGGAAACATCAAAGTTAGAAAGGTGTCCAGTTTATCAAGATATCTCATTAAGCTCAGGAAAGCCTTGTGTCTGCTTACTCAGCATTATTAGAGCTTTAGAGGGCTTTATTAGAGTTTATAAACATGCTTACAAGAAATCATTACCACCTCATACAGAATTATAATCTCAGGTATATGAACACAAGCCACAAACAGGAGGGTATTTTCTTTTGGTTTTCTGTAGTCCAGTGTGTCTATGTAGCACGTGATGTGTTTGGGGTGCGTACAGGGGATCAGGAGCGGATCCTCAGCGTCCACCACAGCGCCATTAAAGGGGCGTCTGCACTCTGAGCATGGCAGGAGGGGAGCGGGACATTTCCCGGACTGTTTATTCATTCGTGGATTTCACGTTGAAGATAGCAAGGACTCTGAGCACTCAGGAAAGTTAACAGACTGTATGAATGTGGTGTTCAGCATTACAATAAATGTAGATACATGACTGATTGTATACTTGGTTCTCTGGGGGTCCTTACCCTAATCTGTTAACAGCTATTCTGTTGTATTATTAACAAGAGACATTCTGTTACAGTGGCGCCCAACGTGGGGCTCGAACCCACGACCCTGAGATTAAGAGTCTCATGCTCTACCGCAAAGGTGGATGAGGCACTTCGTGCACTGTGGAGAGAAGCAAGGTTAGAGCCTGATGATAATAAAATACATTACTGTGTGGTAAACCAGTTCCTCAACCACCAAATCCCCAAGCAGGCTGGGTGTAGTCTCCTCCAGCTGGTCATCCCAACGTCTCTGTGGCCTCAATGCCTGCAGTACGCCCAGTGACCCTCTCAGTGGGGTTGTCGTGGGTCCATTTGGGGTGGAGGTCGTCTCCTGGCCGGAGATATGCCACGATGTCTGTGAATATTGCAGAAACTATGTCACTGTGTCACGTGTCAGAAATACAATCCCTGACTACACGTCTCTCCTGAGCTGCCAGTGATCCAGACCCCTTCTGCCCCCTGGACCTTTCTGACTCCTGGTGTCCCGCTTCTGGTTGGAGATCTCGTCACATGGATGCCCCGTGTGGTCTGTCTGGGATGCGTGTGGTGACTGGGGATGGTTCCACTTCACCATGAAGACGGTTCTGTCCTCTGTTCTGATACAGACAGCTGTTTCTCTGAGGACTCGTGACTGCAGTCACTCGATAGTTCAGGACTGGAGTTTCCTACAGTCTACCTGATCCTCCAATAACCAACTGGACTCCATATGAACTTCTCCACATCTCCTGTTATACTGAACTTCCAGCCTCCTAACACACAGTATGACTTCAGATCAATCCCTGCTATCCGTTATCACCCAGATGAGGATGGGTTCCCTGTTGAGTCCTGTTCCTTTCAAGGTTTCTTCCTGTTACCATCTCAGGGAGTTTTTCTCTCAGCACCATCACACTCGAGTCGTTCATCAGGGACGATCTGATCATTTTGATTCACACACATTTGGCATACAGTGGTGTGAAAAACTATTTGCCCCCCTCCTGATTTCTTATTCTTTTGCATGTTTGTCACACAAAATGTTTCTGATCATCAAACACATTTAACTATTAGTCAAAGATAACACAAGTAAACACAAAATGCAGTTTTTAAATGAGGGGTTTTATTATTTAGGGAGAAAAAAAAAATCCAAACCTACATGGCCCTGTGTGAAAAAGTAATTGCTCCCTGAACCTAATAACTGGTTGGGCCACCCTTAGCAGCAATAACTGCAATCAAGCGTTTGCGATAACTTGCAACGAGTCTTTTACAGTGCTCTGGAGGAATTTTGGCCCACTCATCTTTGCAGAATTGTTGTAATTCAGCTTTATTTGAGGGTTTTCTAGCATGAACCGCCTTTTTAAGGTCATGCCACAACATCTCAATAGGTTTCAGGTCAGGACTTTGACTAGGCCACTCCAAAGTCTTCATTTTGTTTTTCTTCAGCCATTCAGAGGTGGATTTGCTGGTGTGTTTTGGGTCATTGTCCTGCTGCAGCACCCAAGATCGCTTCAGCTTGAGTTGACGAACAGATGGCCGGACATTCTCCTTCAGGATTTTTTGGTAGACAGTAGAATTCATGGTTCCATCTATCACAGCAAGCCTTCCAGGTCCTGAAGCAGCAAAACAACCCCAGACCATCACACTACCACCACCATATTTTACTGTTGGTATGATGTTCTTTTTCTGAAATGCTGTGTTACTTTTACGCCAGATGTAACGGGACACGCACCTTCCAAAAAGTTCAACTTTTGTCTCGTCGGTCCACAAGGTATTTTCCCAAAAGTCTTGGCAATCATTGAGATGTTTTTTAGCAAAATTGAGACGAGCCTTAATGTTCTTTTTGCTTAAAAGTGGTTTGCGCCTTGGAAATCTGCCATGCAGGCCGTTTTTGCCCAGTCTCTTTCTTCTGGTGGAGTCGTGAACACTGACCTTAATTGAGGCAAGTGAGGCCTGCAGTTCTTTAGATGTTGTCCTGGGGTCTTTTGTGGCCTCTCGGATGAGTTGTCTCTGCGCTCTTGGGGTAATTTTGGTCGGCCGGCCACTCCTGGGAAGGTTCACCACTGTTCCATGTTTTTGCCATTTGTGGATAATGGCTCTCAATGTGGTTCACTGGAGTCCCAAAGCTTTAGAAATGGCTTTATAACCTTTACCAGACTGATAGATCTCAATTACTTTTGTTCTCATTTGTTCCTGAATTTCTTTGGTTCTTGGCATGATATCTAGGTTTTGAGGTGCTTTTGGTCTACTTCTCTGTGTCAGGTAGCTCCTATTTAAGTGATTTCTTGATTGAAACAGGTGTGGCAGTAATCAGGCCTGGGGGTGACTACAGAAATTGAACTTAGGTGTGATAAACCACAGTTAAGTTATTTTTTAACAAGGGGGGCAATCACTTTTTCACACAGGGCCATGTAGATTTGGAGTTTTTTTTCTCCCTTAATAACTTAAACCTTCATTTAAAAACTGCATTTTGTGTTCAATTATGTTATCTTTGACTAATAGTTAACGGTTTTTGATGAGCAGAAACATTTAAGTGTGACAAACATGCAAAAGAATAAGAAATCAGGAAGGGGGCAAATAGTTTTTCACACCACTGTATTTTATACCCATACTGCTTTGCGACACTGTTAAAAGTGCTATACAAATCAAATTGAATTGAATTGAATTGAAATTAAATGTCCATGAGTATCTGTGTTGACGTGGGATTTAAACTTCACTAAGATCGAAATAAAGTTCTCTCTTTTATCCTCATTCTTGTCTCTGCTCTTGATTGTCTTCTCTCTTGTCTGACTAACAGAGATTTCTGAATGAATAATCAAAAACTTGTATTTTTTTATTGTTTGTTTCCTTTGATAAAAGAGTTCCCAGGTTCTGCACTCGTGACAAACTTCAAACTTTTGCTTCATTTTTTTTTAAAGCTGAACTGGACTCTAACTTTCAGACAGAATGAAGATATAAATAAATAAAAGTTTGCCATTTTCAGACTGGCAGAAGGAGGAAACACTGAAGGGAAGCGAGAGAAGATAAGAAAACTGAACAGCACACTTTGGCGTCCGGGATCAAAGCCCAGCGCTGGAATTTAAAGTCTGCAGCTAACAAATGTTTTACACTACAAACAAGCCAGGAACGACGGCGACACGTTTACAGTAGTGCAAAAGAAAACCGATCGTCGTCCAAGTGCGGATTAACGGCCTGGCGGCTCAGAGCAGTCAATCTCTTGCTCTGAATTTGTTTTCTCTTCTTGGCAAAGACGAGCGAGTTTGACGGCGAGGAAAAAGGCGGCGAGAGGCAGACAGACAGGCGGCTTGACTTCCATGACAACTGATCAGTGGGTGAAATGAAAGCAAGGGGATTGCTGCGATCCGCATGTGTGTGTGTGTGTGTGTGTGTGTGTGTGTGTGTGTGTATGTGTGTGTGTGTGTGTGTTTGTGTGTGTGTGTGAGAGACATGACACAAAGAGATCCCATCGCCAGTCGACTGTGAAAAGTTGTTTTCTGCTCTGTTGTTCACAGTAGAGAGGAGGAGAAAAGAAGCTGAGCAGGAAACGACCTTTCCCTCTCTCTCTCTCTCTCTCTCTCTCTCTCTCCCTCCATCATCCCTCGCTAGCTCCACAGGAAACAGAATAAAACAGATGTTCAGTATTCTCTGGAATAAACGCAGCCTGGCCAGGTGTGTTCTTCACCCTGCACGTGGCGGTGCTGCTAAAAGCGGCGTGAGAATGGATGGAGGTCAGAGCAGAACTGCGAGTGCTGAATAAGAGAAGTTTCTCTGCTGAAAACGCAACTTTGCTGTCTGACTGCAGAACTGATCTCAGACCTGTGTGTTAAACTCCATTTCACACTTTCAGCATTTCACCTGCTCCCGAAGCGCTGACTCTGCGGTTCCGCACGCACCTGGGACGCTCTCTCACCTGTTCACACAATCGTCGCCCGGAGGATCATCAGTCCAGTTTGCTTTCAGTTACTGTATTATTCACACAGACCTACAGGAGAAGAAAAATGATAGTTTACTTTGTTTTTGCTTGTGAAGGAAATACGCAGAGAAATAAAGCTGAGAGTGATGGAGGGAAGAAAGGAAAAGAAAAATAAATGTAAAAAACAAACAAAAAAAAATAGAGAAGGGGAACAGCGAGGTCTGGACAGGCAAAAAAGAATAAAAAGAGAGAGAACAGAAATAATGAGGGTGAAATAAAAAGGGGGGGGGAAAGGAAATAAAAAATAAACAACAAAAGCAAGGAGAAAAATGATATAACAATTTATTATTTATTTTATCGAAAAAAAGTGTGAGGGATAATAAATACGAGGGAGAGAGAATATAATTATTTTATAAAATAGCATACATAAGGAAAAAAATAAATGTTGAATTAAAAATTAAGGAGTAGAGATAAGAATTAAAAAAGATTATTTTAAAGAATGTCAACTTAAAGAGAAAATGTCTCAGGTTATTTTGCTGTAACCCTGTTCCTTGAAAAGTCGGGAACGAGATGCTGCGTTGAAAACGCTATGGGAACCATTTTGCCATGTTGCCGGTTGTGAAGCATATGTGTACAAACACGCCTATTTTTTGGCGTGTTTGTACATCTCGTTCCCGCCTTTTCAGGGAACAGGGTTACAGCAAAGTAAACCGAGACGTTCCCTTTCAAAGGCTTCACTTGATGCTGCGTGAAAACGCTATGGGAACGAGAATACCAACGCGCCCGCACTACAAGTGTCTGGACTCACAGGTTGTGTAGCGTGTGCGCACAAGGCCAGGAAGTCTCAGATCTATGTCTGGGAAGCTGACTCGAGGACTCGTGAGCCCGGAGTGACATGGACATCCAGACTATAAAATCTTACAAATGTGTGCGGAGAGGACCAACCTGCCGCGTCACACACTTGTTGCAAGGGAGTACCTCTTGCAAGAGCAATAGATGAGGTGACCCCTCTGGTCGAATGAGCCCTGACTCCTAGAGGCGAACTGAGTCCACGCGCCTCATAGGAGAGGGCAATAGCATCTCTCACCCAGTGTGACAAAGTTTGTGTGGTGGCCGCCGCCCCCCCGGTTGCGGCCTCCATAACATATGACGAGTTGCTCTGACTTACGCCACTAGCTGGTGCGGTGGACATAGGCCTGAAGAGCATGTACTGGGCACAGTAGGTGAAGTTTCTCCTGCTCCGAATCTGTAAAGGCGGAGGACAGAAGGCTTCAAGGATGACCGGGTGCATGGTGGAGAAAGGAACTTTCGGTAGATAGTTTGGGTGAGGATGCAAGATGGCCTTGACAAGCCCAGGGGCAAAGTCCAGGCAAGATGGGGAGACTGATAAGGCACGCAGGTCTCCGATCCTCTTGAGAGAGGTAATGGCCATAAGAAGAACCATCTTGAGAGTCAGAAGCTTGTCGGGCGCTGACTCTAGTGGTTCAAAAGGAGTGTCGATTAGACCTTCGAGCACAATAGATAAATCCCACGAAGGGACCGTGGCTCTAGTCGGTGGCCTCAACCGTTTAGCTCCACGAATGAAACGGGCAACTAAAGGGTGATTTCCCACAGTAACCCCTTCAGTCAGAACGTGGCAGGCTGAAATAGCGGCCATGTACGTTCTGATGGTACCAGGGCACAAGCCTGAGGACAATTTCTCTTGCAGGAATTCCAGCACTGAAACGATTTGGCAGTGGACTGGGTCCACCTGCTTTGCCCAATACCTTCCATTTGAAGGCATAAATTCTTCTAGTGGAGGGAGCCCTAGCACTTAGGATTGTGTCAATTACACCAGCTGAAAGGCCAGCTTGACTTAATTGGTCCCGTTCAGGGGCCAAACGTGAAGGTTCCAGAGCTCGGGCCAGGGATGAAATATTGTCCACTGCACCTGAGATAGAAGATCGCTCCTCACTGGAATGATCCAAGGTGAGCCGTCGAGAAGAGATATTAGCTCTGAGAACCATACTCGGGCCGGCTAATGGGGCGCTATCAATAAGAGGCGCAAACCATGTTGACGGACCCTCGCCAGGACTCCCGGGAGCAGAGCTACTGGAGGGTACGCATAGAGGCATAAATTGGGCCACGTATGGGCCATCGCATCCAGACCCAGGGGAGCTGGATGAGTCAGAGAGTAGTAGAGGGGACATTGTGCAGTCTCCTGGGAGGCAAAGAGGTCCACCTCTGCTGTAAAGAATCTCTCCCATATTCAAGTGACTACCTTGGGGTGGAGTTTCCATTCCCCGGGATTGACAGCTTGTCTGGACAGTAAGTCTGCTCCCACATTCCTGTATCCTGGAATGTGAATTGCCTGAGGGACAGGAACATCTCCTGAGCCCAGAGCAGAACCTGATGTGCTAGCTGGTTCAAGTGGCGTGAATGCAGGCCACCCTGGCAATTTATGTAGGAGACTACCGATGTGCTATCCACATGCACTAGGACATGATAGCCTCTCAGCTGCTGGAGGAAATTCTGTAGAGCTAGAAATAGAGCCATCATTTCAAGGCAATTGATGTGCCATGCGAAAAGGTGGCCTCTCCAGTTCCCTTGGGCTGGACGGCCATCCAAGACCACGCCCCAGCCGGTAAGGGAAGTGTCTGTCATTAGCATTTTGCGACGACAAGACGGACCTACAGTGGGACCCAAGGTGAGAAACCGGGGTTTGAACCGCATAGAAAGGGTACGAAGTCCTTCGCGTGTAACCCGATATGTAAACTGGATCCTGGATCCTTTCTCTACAGTCTTTAATACCCAGGGAGATATGCCTGGCAGTAGCTTCCACGATGCCAGCTTCTCTGAAAGGGGTACGAGTACTTCAACTGGGCTGGGGGATGTTAGTGGTTCGGTGTCCTGGAATGTGGCAGGATCCAACCGAATGACTAGCGTGTTGTTGGAGACCGGTGTTGTCCAAAACACCAAAGGTGGCGGAAACTGAACACGATCTCCTGGGGGTGCCCGGGGGGGCATGCTGCTATATGCCCCTCCCCGGGGTGGAACACCCCGACGGTCCTGGGCTCCGCTCTCAGGAATTCTTCTTCATAAGGAAGACGCGGCGATCTATTCTCTTGGGGGCGGCCTGAGAGGGACGCCGAGCCGTACCCCTGTCCTTACAGCGGGGTGCGCGGCTACTGACGCTCTCCTTCTGCGCCTCTCGCCTGGCGAGACTCAGATCAAGTCAAGGTTGGGTGGCCGACGGCCTCGACTCCTGGGTATGGCGTCGGAGAAATTTCCCAAAAGCCTGGTTAGATTTAGCCACAGCTGCCTCTCTGCAGACACCAGGGAGGCCATAGAGCGGCCAATAGCACGGGCTGTCTGTTTCATCACACGAAGGGACAGATAAGTAGCCCGGCATAATTCTATGAATGCTTCGTGATTCATATTGCCGCTCGTGCTCAGATCATTCAGCAGGTCGGCCTGGTACGCCTGCAAAAATGCCATGGTGTGCAAGGAAGCGCCGGCTTGACCTGCTGCTTGGAACGCCTTCCTTACCAGGGTAGAAGAATTTCTACACGGCATGGAGGGAAAGGTCGGCTTCTTTAGTGAGGATGATGTCCCAGGAGCAAGATAGCCTGCGAGCGTCTCCTCAATCTGGGGCATCATCACATAACCTCGTGCCTTTGCATCACCGATATTCGAAATGAAACAAAGTCGATGGTACAAAGATACAGGAAGAAAAAGGATGTCTCCATGAACGAGATAACTCATTATGGAGATCATCAAAAAAGGGGACAGAGCGGCGTTGCGGCGCCATCTCCTGGCAACCCGACAGAAGTCTGTCGACTAATTTAGATTGTTTAGGGTGAGCTTGCTCCTGTGGCCAATCAATGTGTAGTCGTTCGACTGCACGCCTTATAACTTCAATTAACTCCTCATACTCTTTCTCATCTCTATAGGATCGTTCTGAGGTAGCTAATTCTATTTCCACAGAAGTGGGAGAATGAATCTCTTCCAAACACTCACGAGAGGCACCGAAGTTCGCTCGTGAAGTGGAGGGAGAGATTTTGTGATCTGGGGAGAGGGCGAGAGAAAGGAGAGACTCTGTCTCTCGTGCCTCGGGCAGATCAACCTGAGATCCCCAGGAGTGCAGCGCAGCTCATGGTTCCCTAAAGAACGCGAGGTGTGCACGTAACACTTTCATCGGGAGATTATCGAAGTCCAAGGAGAGTGTGGCTCTCACCCAAACATTCAAAACAGAGGACGCGCGTATTGCCTTCGGAAAGAAAGCTATCGCATGGGCATCTAACTCTGAACGCCATTTCGTCTGGTTAGTTTTATGTTTTTTTTCTCCCTGTTTTAATGTTAGATTAAATGCTTGCTGCACACACGCAATTCACAATATCAGTTGAAGACAAATGATCTGAGGTTTGTCGCCGGCTCACTAGTATTTATAACCTGCAGCTGCGTCTAATCAGATGACGTCACCTGACCGAGGTTATATATAGCCAAAAATTAGGCGTGTTTGCAAACACATGCTTCACAACCGGCAACATGATAAAATGGTTCCCATAGTGTTTTCACGCAGCATCGAGTGAAGCCTTTGAAAGGGAATAAGAATACAAAGAAAGTGAAGCTGAGAAAAAATCCACTGGTCAAAAGATGAGTAACTACAGATACTAAACAAATATTACCTTAAAACATTTTGTATTTCTGTGAATTATTGTCCTGTCCGTCACACCCAGGTCTCAGATCTCGGCTCGTTCGTATTTTGTCATTTTTCCACAATTAAAACACAAAATGAAAACATCACACCTGATCCACTAAAACGTTCAGTTCACTCCCTGTAACAGGACGTACATGCTTGCTCTGTTAGAAATGTCTGGAAAAATCATTAAATTAATCCAAAAAAAAAACACAAAGTGTGAATAAAACGTGTGTGATAAGGGGCGGGGCTAAAACCGTATCTGTAAATAAGAGAACAGTGTATATAAGTCCTATCATTGCCTTATGTACATTACAGAGGGACTCGGACTCTGTCCTCATACTCGTCCTCAGGAAGTTGATGAAGATACGGACAGATTACAGACAGATCGTTATGGACATGGCACCGGTGACGTCGGCTGCCTCTACAATGTCTCTGATGTCTCTTTCCTTGTTTTATTTATTAACTTAACTTCCAGTAACTTTAAAACTTCAATTTCTTCACAATGCCTTCAAAACATCCAGCCAGCATTGTACCTCTCACACACACCCAACCTGGGGCTCCTGACCATCCAGTGTCCTTCTTTCTATCTAATGTGTGTATGATTGTGTAGGTGACAAATAAATATAAATTATACATTTTAAAGAGTTTAATTACTTTAGGAAGTCAACACCACCGACACAGTGGTTCATAATCAGGAGGCAGAATGTCGGAATGGTGGGCGGGGCATACTGTATCTCCTCTGTCAATCACAGAGACACCAGCCAATCAGAGACATCTGTGAGCTTGTGTATGTGGAAGAGGGCTGATAGTTTTTGTTTTGTTACGTTGCAGTGACGCAGGATGAGCAGCAGCTGTACGTGGTGTGATTGTCTTCCTGCATCTCAGAGGAAGCATGTGATCGCCCTCACCGGTGGTAGTTTTGGTCGTACAGTAAAGCAGAGCAGCTGGTGGGCAAAAAATAAGCTAATTATTTGAACATATATTTGATTTGCTGTTTTTGCTGGTTACTCTCTCCGGAGCATTTAACGTCTCAATGCCACAACCCAAAAGCACACACATTCTCTCTCTCTCTCTCTCTCTCTCTCTCTCTCTGTATCCCAGTGCCGTTTATTTTCTCAGTGTACTTACGCTGATTGTTGTGTTCTCACCTGTCTAAAGAGACACACGGAGGCAGAGAACACATACACATCTGCTAATGAACACACAAACAACATAACTAGCAGGTGTTTTCATTGCAGTTTGTCTTGTCGTCTGATTTACTTGTACAGCATTTCTGAAAAGTTGTTGCCTTTTTTTACTTCCTGGTTCCTTTCAGCTTTGTTCTGCAAATGCAGATTTAATCATGTCTTTCCTACCAGCTGACAATGGAGTGAAAGGAAACTCAGCTGCTCGTTAAGGTGTGTGTTTTCACTGCAGTGCCGCGGCTGAAATGTGGAAGGACGAGCAGATTAAACACCGGCCGTCCTTGGCTCATTAAAATCTAAAGAGAAAAGGTTTCAGAGCAGGTTGGAGAACCGCAGAACCACACTGTGGTGGTATGTCAGAGGAACACACTCAAGAAATAGCCGGGTGAGATCGCTGCTCCTGATCCGGATCATGTTTTAACCATAGACATTTCCGCATCTAATCCAGACTGAATGCTGAACACAGGAACACACTTTGCACTCGCAGCCTCCTGTCTCCTCCGCATCTACAGAGGTTCAATTGAAAGGATGTTCGGGATGTTGCCTGTGTGTGTGTGTGTGTGTGTGTGTGCCCTGTGAAGGATTGGCTCCCTGTCCAGGGCGTACCCTGCCTCGTGCCCTAAGGCCCCTTGGGTTAGGCTTTAACCCTCCCGTCACCCTGTTAACTTCTTTACATTAGGATTAATGAAAATAGCTGCACTCGCAGGATGACGCTTCCCCCATGTCGTACTTCTCTTCAACAAATGAAAGATTTTCATGAGCACTTTTTCATGTGCAAAAAGTGAAGTGAACATGGTGTGGGTGGCATTTTTATTTTATATTTTATATG
>CM060113.1:890000-990000 GCA_030522415.1 Channallabes apus | reverse complement strand
TGACCCCAACTTACTAACAAGGTGGGAGATGCGAAAATGTAACATGTATATAAATATAAATATATGTAAACTAACGTTTTGTTCTTCATAAATTTCCAAACAACTTCAACTTTCCAAAACACCACAAACACGCTGTAACACCTCACCCTCACCACCGGGGGCGCCGCTTCAGGAAACACACTGAAGTGGCAAGAAAATTGTAACAGAGTGTCTGTTTATCTGTGTGTGTGTGTGTGTGTGTGTGTGTGTGTGTGTGTGTGTGTGTGTGTGTGTGTGTGTGTTTGTGTGTGTGTGTGTGTGTCTGAACAGCTGCGGTCACATTAATTCCAGTCTGTATAATCTCTTGCGCTCGCCTGCGGTTTTCAATTCAGACTAAGTGCACTTTCTAGTGCAGGAGTGCGCTTTATGGCCGCATGCTGCTGATCGGCCCTCATTAGGCAGCGTGTGTTAGCCGCGTGCATATGCTAGGCCATGTGGTGGAGCCGCACCATTAGCCACCTGAGAGAGCCGACCGTAACGCCGAGCATAAAGCCTCGCTGGAGACGGCCATGATGTTCCAATTAAAAAAAAAAAATTCAGAAGTGTGTTTGTGTGCGTGTGTGTGTGTTTGTCTGTCTGTCTGTTTGTCTGTCCACTCCATCATTTGAAGTTCATAGAAAAAAGTTTTTGTGAGGATGAAGCGGACACAAGATCATGTGTAAGTTTATAGTGAGTTTAACAAGTCTGTGTTCCTATGAAGCAGTAATAAAGTGAGGGTTACGCTGTAACGGTGACAGAGTGAGGGTTACGGTGACAGAGTGAGGGTTACGGTGACAGAGTGAGGGTTACGGTGACAGAGTGAGGGTTACGGTGTAACGGTGACAGAGTGAGGGTTACGGTGTAATGGTGACAGAGTGAGGGTTATGGTGTAACGGTGACAGAGTGAGGAACAAAGCTTATATGAAGCTTATAGTGTAGAGGGTTACAGTAAAGCGGTGACAGTGTGTGAGATACGATGTAGCGGTGACAAAGATAAAGGAGATAATCAGGAAGACGGGAAGAGACAGCAGATCAGCAGCAGCTATACAAATGTTAAAGAGAGAGAAAAATCTGTCAAAGAAAGAGAAGTAAATAGTGTACAAATAAACAGAAAATCAAAGAAAAAGATTGCAAAGATAGACACATGAAGAAAAAGTTTTAAAAAATTATAATAATAGAGGACACCGATATAAAACATATGGAGAAAGAAAGAGAAAGTTGTGGAAGGAAAAGCGAAAAAGGGAAAAGTGTCATTGAGATTTTAGGAGATAACGAGAAACATAATAATGTGAGGTGACGTGGAGTCTTAGTGTTTCGAACTGTCGCCTTCAGGGTTCTCCATGTGGGTCTCCGGTTTCCCCCAGCAGTCCAGAAACATGCAGCTTACGCCAACTGCTGTTTCCAGATTGCCCATAGAATGAGTTTGTGTGTGTGTGTGTGTGTGTGTGTGTGTGTGTGTGTGTGTGTACCTTCGTGGGATAGGCTCCAGGCCCCATGACACTGTATACAGGATAAAGCGGCGTAGACGATGAGTGAGTGAGAACAACATGAGTGGAAGATGGAAGAAGAGGACAGAGAAAATGATAGATGTTAAAAAATGAAAAAGAAAGAAAAAAAAGTTATAGAGTAAGAGATGGAAAGGAAAAATGAGTGAGATGTCGATCCATCACTCCCTGTCTCCATCTCTCTCTCTCTCTCTCTCTCTCTCTCTCTCAGTGCAGGGTGTTATTATTCCATATTAAGCTGCACGGTGTGTTTGATAAAACCAATACCAGCCCGTGTGAGGCTCGGAGCGTCCCGCTGTTATCAATATGCTGTGTGACTGCGTTTTTGCGGTTGGCGGGTATGAACGTTGTGTGTGTGTAGGTGTGTGTGTCTGCGAGTGTGTGTGTGTGTGTGTGTGTGTGTGTGTGTGAGAGAGCGTCACCACCTGTTCCCCATCACTCTGCATCCTCACACAGCCGGCTCTGGTAATTGGTGATGAGTGTGTAAGGCTATAGACGAGCTCCACTATCGCACCGTCTGTAATTGAGAACAGTTTGACACAAATTGGTTTATTTCTTTGTTATGATTTTCTCCTGGGGGCAGAGTGGTGGAAATAAACGCCCCCACCTCTTCATCATCATCATCATCATCCTCATCATCATCATCCTCATTGTCACAGAGACTAGCTGATGGAGAGATAAAAGCAGAGCCAGTGAGAGAGAGAATGAAAGTATAAAGCATGCAGGCTTTTAATGAAGTCGCTGTCATGTTGCTAAGTGCTGTGTGTTTATGGGGCATTAGGTGCTTCTGTTTAATTGGAAACTGCTGTGTAACTTCCTCATTCCATTTTCCTCACACGGCACAAACTGTTAAAGTTACACAAATCTGTTTTAACATAACGAGAGATTAACGAGCCGCAGGCAGAACTCCGCCTCTGTCCCTGAAACCTGCACTGGGACTTTATACCAGCGTTCTCTCCAAACACCGCATTATCACTGCACTAACAACGCATTAACACCACATTCTCACCACACCAAAGTAACACCAACACCACACTAACACCACACTAACATCACACTAACACCACATTAACACCATAATCTCACCACACCAACACCACACCAAAGTAACACCAACACCACACTAACACCACATTAACATCACATAAACACCACACTAACACCACACTAACACCACAATCTCACCACACCAACACCACACCAACACCACACTAACACCACAATCTCACCACACTAACACCACACTAACACCACATAAACACCACATTAACACCACACTAACACCACAATCTCACCACACTAACACAGACTAAGATCACACTGAGCCCCACATTGGGGTAAAACCTCACACCTGTCTCTACTGCAGGGTTTAAACCTAAGGATGTGACACACACTTTCTTTTTACACTGTAAATGACACCCTTAGCAAAAGAAACAGATAAACGAATGGAGAGAGTTTGATTGGGAAAGAGAGAAATAAAAAGTGTAAACCTGCAAGAATGTGAAAGAGAATGGTGGAGATGGAGATCTGATGATGTAATAGAGAAAAGGAGAAACTGTAGATAGAATTTCAGGAGAGGAACAGTGCAAGCTGAAGCTTAGTGAGACGTGAGACGTGGAGAGAGTAATGTGGAGAGAAAGAGTCAGTTCTACACAATGTGAAGTGTGTGAGTGTGTGTGAATGTTCTGATGTTCAGACGCTCAGGGTTTCAGACGAAAGCGTTAGACTTCACCGTAGCTCTCTGTGTGGTTTTATCTCTGTGTGCTTGCTTTCTTTAACATTTCATGATCATCGATGGTGATGGAGAACAAACTGAAGATCAGATTGCGTTATTGAGCCGCGCTGAAGTCCGAACAGGACCGACAGACGTGTTTATCGATAAACTGTCTGTGTAGCTGAAGTTTATTTACACCAGAACAGACATTACAGAACCACAGCCAATCGGTTCACATTACACGATCTGCCCATGATGCACCGGCCCGTCCACATGTTGTTGCTTTTTATTCTCTTCCCCACACAGTGTCAGGTTTAACTCTCAGTAATTAGCTGAGTACCTGGATCAGGTGTGTTTATTCTCCAGCGCTGAAGCTGAGAATCCTCCCTGACCCTCCACCCTCTCTGCTGTTACACGCCGCCACTGCTCGCTAATTATCTAAGGAGATGGTTCAGGTGTTTTAGAGAGAGAAAAAAAGCAATAAAACACACAGGACAGAGGTGAGACCAGTATAAACATTTTAATAGGGCTTTAAAAATGAGTCCTGAAACTGTTTTCACACGAATCTAAATCAGTTTGGTTTCTGGAGTCATAAATCACCGGTTTATATTAATGCACTCGCTCTAGTACATTATGGTTTCTATAGCAACAGTAACAATCAGAGGAACAACACACATTCCACTGATAACGATAATATTTTTAAAAAGGGTGCAATTGTACATATAGTGAAGTTTTCTGTTACATCAGTGTAAGGAGTCTCAAGTGCGAGCGTAACAGGCAGAGGTAAAACTGAAGCTGTAATCTTTAGGACAGAGGGGTTTACACTGCTTTGAGATTTTTCAGTCACATGACCAGCTGCTGATTTTCTCTTATTAACTTGAAAAGAGAGAATAAAGAAAGAGATGCAAAAAAGTGGAAATGTCTTGGAGCGAGGTCAGGAGAAGTGGTGTTGGTCAATGTGTGTGTGTGTGTGTGTGTGTGTGTACAGCTCCCACAGACGAGATGCATCTCTTCTGCAAGTCTGCAATGTTGACGTTTGAGAATCAGGTGTTCAACTGGCTGAATGTTCATGGGAACGACTGCAGTGGGACTCGAAAGTCCTCATAGTAAGAAAAGATAAGTAAGAAAAACTACCTGTCAATATAAAATTACATTTTCTCTTGCAATGTTAATAAAATGTGACTAGAAATGATTCAATGAGAATCTTCCCTCTTCAGGAACCATCACCTTCTCATGGTTAAGAGGTTTGTGTGCCCTTATGAACCTGCAAGCTGCGTTGAAAAAAGGAGGAGGAAGAAATGTGACCCTTCGTGAAGGAAGCTTGGGGCCCACATCTGGACAGGGGGCCCATCAACGAGCGCCTGGTGTCCTGGTGTGCCACGGTGCCTGGCTGGGCACAGCCTGAAAGAGCAATATGGATACCCATCCTCCCCATCTCGTGGACCCACCACCTGCAAGAGGAACAGATGGGGTCGGGTGCGCTGCTATTTGTGTGACAGTGAAGGGCGAGGCCCTCGACAGACCAGACCTGGGCAGCAGAGACACGTAGAACGTCACTTCTGTGGGGGAAGAAACTGGAGCTTGTGCAGGAGGTGAAGCATTATATAAGTTAGATCTGGTGGGGCTTACCTCTATGCACAGCCTAAGATCTGGACTTGTACTCCTGGATAGGGTTGAACTTTGGTCCAGGGTCCAGAGTTGCTCAGGGTGTGAGGCCCTAGGCGGATGTTGGGACTCACAAGTCCCCGACTGAGTGCAACGAGGTTGGAGTTTACCGCAGTGGATGAGAACGCTCTTAATTAACCAGTCAATCTTTGTTCCAACCCTCATCTTCGGTCATGAGTGTTGGGTGACAATCGAAAGGACAAGAACAAGATAGAATGATAGGATAGGAAGCTCATTCATCCGTGACTCAGAAACTCAGAGTAGAACTGCTGCTCCTTTGCATTGAAAGGAGTCAGTTAAGGTGGTTCGGGTATCTGGTAGGCATGTGACCAACACACCTTCTTAGGGATGTATTCTTGGCATGTCCAGCTGGGATGAGGCCACAAGGCAGACCAAGGACTAGGTGGAGAGGTTATATCTCCAAACTAGCCTGGGAACACATCTAGATCCCGAAGTCAGGGTTAGCTGAGGTGGCTGGGGAAAGGGAAGTCTGACTTGAAGACTGATGGATGGAATCTTGTTTTAAGAAATTATACATAGGCTTGACGAGATTGCAGAATATGTCACTTGCTAAGATGCTAAGAGTTTTTGCAATGTAAGTGTCTGAAACTAAAACTAAGTCGGTGGAGGTGGAGAACTCACTCGACTGCGCTGGTCCTGATCATGAATCAGGTTCTTGTTACAGCCTTCCTGTACACCACACAAGTGATTCTGCTCATTCTGTCGAAATAAGGAGCGCTAATTCACTGCCAAGTTCCATCCATTACGTTTCACTAATTCCTGTAAGCACTGAGGTTAATCTATAAGCTACGTGTTAATTGATTAAATCTACATACATTACAGGATTTATTTTAATTGCACGCTGAATTTTAGAGGAACTCTTGCTTATTGAGATCTCAGAACTGACATCAGCGTTGGCAATCCTGCTGCGGGGATGTTTCGTAATTATTAATCTGTGGCTTTTGTTTTCCTTTCTTTGATTTTATTTCTTGTTTTGTCCTTTGGATCGTCTCTCACTGAGCAGACGTGTCCGATTGTCCCCGGGAATCTAATAAGAGCTTGATTGCTTTTCCTAATTATCCTGTTTATTGGTGCTGCAGGCCGGCCCTGTTATTGGTGTAATTAATTTCAAAGATAACTTCTTCTCCATCCGGATTAGCAATGGCATATGATAACGGTATGTCAGGGTGTGTGTGTGTGTGTGTGTGTGTGTGTGTGTGAGTTAATTAGACGAAAGTGCTGCCCAGACAGCCGTGCCCCCTTTTCCACACACTTTTCTCCACAGCTTGACGAATGTCCTCTCGGTTTCTCCCTGGATAAAAGCAAAATCGGCCTCCATTTGTCAACTTTAGCCGCGAATCGATCGCTGCGCTTTTGCCTCCTACATCTTTATAATGCAGCCGCTTTAATTTGGATACGCAGGAAAAAAATGACCTTTTCCCTTAAGAACTGGGCCGAGCGCTTTCTCCTCTCCGCACTGTTGAATTGTGCAGGAAGTGAGCCGTGTGCTCGGCCTTTACCACACGTTTAACCCCGACCTCTGATTGGTCCAGATCGGCGGATCTGCGTTAGATCTATTTCAGGCCGAAGACGACTACATCGCCACGGTTACGGTTACTCATCTGGCCCTGTTCCTCTGTTTCCTCGCTGAAAAAGAGGATGAAATGAGCGAGGTGAAACGGGTGAGGCGTGCTGTCTGCTGATTCTCTCTCTTTCTCTCTCTCATTACTCTGTCCCTACGTTTTCCTCCTCTCTCCACATCTCTCCTTGCTCTATATCTTTTGTTTGGCTTCTCATTTTCTCTTGCTCTCCCTGTTCTGTTCATCTTTCTCCACTCTCCCTCTCTTTCACTCTGATTCTCTCTCACACTTCATCACTTTCTATCTCTTTGTCTGTCTTTCCCTGAATCAGTTTTCTCTGTTATTAATGTCTTTCTATTTTTTGTACTTTCACTAATCTCTCTCTCTCTCTCTGTCTCAGGAGAACAAGGTTAAGTTAAGAGAATGTTAGAGACACACGTAGGGAAGTTTGAACCCTGAAACCCTGAGGGTGGATCAATCAACAAGCAAACAGAGAGAGCACACAGAGGGCACACACACACACACACACACACACAGACATGAATTTTTTTCCCCTTCGGCTGCCTAGGGAAGACTTCATATAATTACATGACTGTATAGTTTTAATGACACTGAATTGTATTGATTTATCTTTTACACAGCAGATCCGACTCGATGCCACCTCAGTGCTGTAGTGCAGGAACACACACACACACACACACACACACACACACACACACACACACACACTGCTGTTATGAAAGACTCTTGGAGTTTGTTCTTATGCACATTCAGAATCTGATCCTTAACTGATTCAAACAGCTGTCAGATTATTCAAAACAGCAGAAATCTGATTCACACCTTTATTGTATTTCCCAAAAATTTAATAAAGACACCTGGACTTTGGGGCATTAATCAATGTCCTCTGTGTGTGTGTGTGTGTGTGTGTGTGTGTGTGTGTGTGTGTGTGTGCCCTCTGTCATGTATTATGCTGCTTGGTTAAAAATGTGTATGAGCAGCAACAGAACCAGAGAGTGTGTGAGAGTGAGACAGAGTGAGTGAGCAAAGACATCAGTCCCCTCATCCACCTGGTCCTGAGTCACAGCCCCACAACACGCCGTCACACACACTAACACTTTTTTTTTCACTCCTCCTGTTATTTCCTTGTGATCTATAAACCACCTTTAAATCTTAAGTCTTGAGACGGTGAGAGAGTGAGACGGAGAGTGAGACGGTGAGAGAGTGAGACAGAGAGTGAGACGGAGAGAGAGTGAGACGGAGAGTGAGACAGTGAGAGAGTGAGACGGAGAGTGAGACGGTGAGAGAGTGAGACAGAGAGTGAGACGGTGAGAGAGTGAGACGGTGAGAGAGTGAGACGGTGAGAGAGTGAGACGGAGAGTAAGACGGTGAGAGAGTGAGACAGAGAGTGAGACGGTGAGTGAGACGGTGAGAGAGTGAGACAGAGAGTGAGACGGTGAGAGAGTGAGACAGAGAGTGAGACGGTGAGAGAGTGAGACGGAGAGTGAGACGATGAGATAGTGAGACAGAGAGTGAGACAGTGAGAGAGTGAGACGGAGAGTGAGACGGTGAGAGAGTGAGACGGAGAGATTTGGGATTTTAACACACTTTATTAAGGAAACAATGTTCAACTTATTTACATATTTTCACGTAGCAGGTGTAATTTCCATATTTACAGTGTTTGTTTTTTTATATATAAAAGAACTCCCACTAAGCCCCTCCCCCTCACCACCATTACCAACATCTCTTTTTACAGGCCTGTTCAAAGTTTATGGTTTGTGCGTCTGCTGTCCATCTGCTCGTCCTCCTGAGTGACACTGAGTTTTGGTTTTTTGTCTCATGGGCTGACGAACTTCCCGAAGCGGTCCAGCTCCTTCATGATCACCTGGTCCTTTATGAACGGAGGCCTGTTAGAGATCACCACACGTGTATCAGGGACAGACACAGAGCAGATCCTCTTACACACGTCATCAGCGTGCACTTTATCCCGGTCAGGAACTCCACCTCTGCTTTGTTCTTTCTGAAGGCAGAGTAGATGTTCTCACACCCAACCTGCTAACAGCACCTCCTCCACCTGAACCCCGTCCACACACCTAACGCCATGTCCGAGGGACAGAGTCTCCACACCGGCCAGCGAGACAGAGACAGAGAGAGAGAGACAGAGAGAGAGAGAGAGAGAGAGAGGGACAGCATGAAATACACTCATTAAGACTCATTAAGGAATTTAAAGTAAACATTTCTTCTTAACATCTCGTTACAAACACTACACCCGGACTCTTCTCGAGTGTGTATCACTCTGACCAAACAGAGTCATACACACACTTAAGGTTTTCAGCTTTTATTAGCTCATCAGTTAGCAAAGAAAAGAAGAAGAAAAAAAACCGCTTGCCTGGTCTGTGTGTTAATCTGTCTGTTCCTAGACTTCGCTCTGATTCAATTAAAGCCAATTTCATGTTGTTTTGACACAGCAGGTAAGAGATGAATATTAAATGTCACAATAGTTTGATACTCGAGTCAAAATGGAGTCAAATCTGTTTAATACCTCTGACTAAGCAGTGCAGTAATTACATTACCGTACATTACATTAGCATACTGTACAAAAGGGGCTTTAATCACTCGGCACAAACGAGAGTTTTAAACAAATGCCATTTTTCACAGAGCTTCATGTAATGTGTGTGTGTGTGTGTGTGTGTGTGTGTGTGTGTGGTGTAATAACCAGGGCTTTAGGACTTTAACATCTAGACATTTACGTTTCTCCAGCAGCAGGTGGAACGTCATTTATTCTGTTATTCAGCATTAAACAAATTTTTTTATGATAAAATCAATGTTTCCCACTGGTTGGGCTCCCCTAGTGGACCACAAACGCCATTACATACAAACTAAATATAACTATAAATAAATAAAACGTTTAAATTTTTTATTTGTAATTAGGCTTAAATTACGATTTAATTTACCATTTGTTACCATAAAATTGATAAAATGCCAAGGGCATAATACATTAAAATTGTGTTATTCTGCATTTAGTCTTGCGTGAGATGCAGGAAGATTTTAGATTTCATTGCTCGAAGTTTCGGCAGCGCGGTGGTGTAGTGGTTAGCACTGTCGCCTTGCACCTCCAGGGTCGGGGTTCGATTCCCGGCCAGGCTCGATTCCAGTCTCTGTGTGCATGGAGTTTGCATGTTCTCCCCGTGCTTGGTGGGTTTCCTGCGGGTACTCCGGTTTCCTCCCACAGTTACCAAATTGACCATAGTGTGTGTGTGTGTGTGTGTGTGCTCTGTGATGGATTGGCATGCTGTCCAGGGTGTACCCTGCCTCGTGCCCTGAGTCTCCTGGGATAGGCTCCAGGTCCCCATGACCCTAAATACAGGATAAAGCGGTATAGAAGATGAGTAAGTGAATGAATGCTGCTCAGAACAACTACTTTAAATCATTACATTTAAAGTTTGAAGAGCGGGTAACAGCTCATGTCCATGAAGACGGTCTCAGACTCGGCTGGTTCAGGACTGAAATTCCTACAAACAGTTTGTACCCGAGTAAGGAACTTTAAATTAATTTAAACTCCTTTCCCGTCATATTGAACTTTCAGCCTTGTAAAGCAGGGACATATTTACGGTTACACTGTCTGTTATCACCCAGATGAGGATGGGTTCCCTGTTGAGTCTGGTTCCTCATAAGGTTTCTTCCTATTATCATCTCAGGAAGGTTTTCCTTCAGCACCGTCACACTCAACTCGTTCATCAGGGACGATCTGATCATTCTGGTTTATACAGTGGAACCTCGGATTGTGAGTAACGCGGTTTGCGAGTGTTCTGCAAGACGAGCAAATATGTGTAATAAATTTTGACTTGGAAAACGAATAAGTCTTGGTTTACGAGTACCGAGTATCATGTATCACACATGTGCTACTTGTTTTGATGCAGAGCGTCACATGATCACAAGCGTAAAATGTATTTTATTTTGTGTCTGTATGCATGTGTACAGTGCGTGTGTACTGTTACTTATAACACACATGTGTGTGCAAGTGTAAAGCAAAGGAAAGTCTTATTAGAGAGTTTAAAGATCCATTTTCTTCCTCTTTGTTTCAGCCTGTCATTGTGTGTGCGTGTGCATAATTTGACACCGTGACCCTTCACACACACACACACACACACACACACACACACACACACACTCTGCTCTACACAGAAACACTGCTCTGTCACGATTCTTTTTAAAGGTAAAGTGCAGGTTAAGTTGTTTCATGTTTACTTTATATTTTGTCTTAGTTATTTTTATTTATTAATTTTTTGAGTTGTGGAATGAATAATTTGAGTTTCCATTATTTCTTAAAGGGAAATTTGCTTTGATTTACAAGTGTTTTGGAATATGAGTCCACTTGAATGAATTATGCTCGTAATCCGAGGTTCCAGTGTACTTTTAGTTTATTTCCAGGCATGTTTAATCCTATAAAGCTGCTTATACAGTAAAATAAAATGAGCTGAATAGAGACAATAGGGTCACAGCTCTTCACTCGCTGTAATTCTGAGAAATGTCTAGAGCGGGTGCTGTGAATTAAATTTCAGAAGGTCCGGTCAATTAAGTTTTCTTCGAGCTGATGTCCGAATTTCATGTGTGTGTTTGGATTTTCTATATATGCAGTCTTTGTAAGTCTATAAAAACACTAAGTATTAATTGTCAGTAACTACATAAATTTGCAGCATACAGCAGATGCCCTCATCCAGAGCAACTTACATTTTATCTCATTATACATCTGAGCAGTTGAAGGCCTCTTACTCAAGAGCCAACATGCTTGACAACTTGTTAGCCAGGGGATTTGAACCTGGGACCTTCCGAACCATAGTGCAACACCTTAACCACTGAGCTATCCCAGATCTCATACGTTAAATGTGTGAAGTTTGATCTTTGATGTCTGTGTGTATTTCCTTGTATTTGTACGTAATACACACAACAGTCTTTAATCAGTCTTTAATGAATCTTCGTCTGCACGCTGCCGGACTGTAAATAAATGTGAATGTGACTCTGGTTGCTCCGTCACACCGGGCTCTCAGTTCAGGTATTGTACACGCCCTCACCTCGCACTGCTGCGGATATGTTTACTCTAACGGCCCGTGTTTTATCTCATAGCGGCGCTTCACATTACCGCTTTAATTATCACCAGAGTGTCAGGACATACAGTATGAGAAACTGGTTTTAAACTTCATGCAGTAAGAATAAACACACACTGATCTGTCTGTTCATCTCTGAAGGTTCAGTTTTCATAGTTTACTTTCCTTTTCTTGGAGTAAGTCATGCTGTGTCGTCCCTTCATTTCTGTTTCTTCCGAACACTTTGTCTATACACAGTAAACTATTCCACTGAAAGGCTCCATTAAAGGACCCATAGAGCCACAACCACCTTGTGAAAAAAGTGATAGATTACTGGAATATCAATTCTATAGGAGATAGTTCCGGATAGAACACCACTCGGGCCCGATCTGGAGCTCAGTCTGCTATGTAATGCCAGGACACATTATTCATCTCTCATTTAAATTTTTTCTTCTTGTAAAAGCCAGATTTAATCTTGAGCATGTAAAGACTTGACTGAGACACAGACAGAGGCGGATGCAGCATCTTCACACACACTAAAACACATGAAATGAAAAGATGTGTGAAAAGATTCACACACAGTATTTACTCCTCAACATAAATAACATAAGAAGTACTTGGACTGGATTAATTCATCTTCCTGTGATGTGTCTTTTGAGACTTTGCAGACGGCGGATGTGTGTGTAGTAATCCTGATCGATTCACACTGGATAAGTCGTGTGTGTAACTCAGAGGTGGGCGTGTGTAGCCGCCATCACACGGAATATCAACATCCTCAGTCCTCACCATCGCCTCCATTCAGACAGGATAAATATCACCTGCACTTACTTCTCCTTGGTTTATAGCAGAGACACTCTGTTATCTTACAGACATGTACACACACACACACACACACACACACGCATTGCATAAATTACTGACATGACTGAATCAGACTGAAATTCCAAAGAGAATTCAAGTGAACACATTCACATGGAACATTAATCCTGTCTCAGTGTAAACCATTATTAAGAGAAATGATTACACTCAATGGCCACTATATTAGGTACACCTTGCTAGTACTGTGTTCGACTCTTTTGTTTTTAGAAATGCCTTTAGTTCTGATGCAGGGTGTGAACATCAGCAGATCGTCCTCAACATGTCTACACAGCTAAATACACTGAGCTGCTGCCGTCTGATTGGCTGTGTGTTAACGAGCGGTTGAACAGGTGTCCCTAATGAAGTGGCCAGTAAATGTTTTTATTTAGTATATAATTAAGGATATAATTAAGCAATATTACACTCAAGGTCATGATGTTGTACTGAAGGTATGACTTTTATATAACAGTTCCACAAACACCATTTATTATCACAGATTATGATTTACAGTAGAACCTCGGATTACGAGCATAATTCGTTCCGGAAGTGGACTCGTATTCCAAAACACTTGTAAACCAAATGAAATTTTCCCATAGGAAATAATGGAAACTCAAATTATTTGTTCTGCAGCCCAAAAAAATAAATACATAAAAATAATTAACACAAAATATAAAGAAAAAAAAACTAATTAACCTGCACTTTACCTTTAAAAAAAGTAAAAATAAATCCAGACAGATAAGTGTTTCCGTTTGTGCATGCATGCATATTTTACACACACACACACACACACACACGCACACACGCACACACACATTAACGGAGAGACCATTTTTAAAACCGTTTAAAAATTAGCAAGGAACATCGCTAGTCACACTCGCGTGAGTGTGTGTGTGTGTTGGTGTAAGTGAATGTGTGTGTGTGTATTCACCCAGCAGAGGAGACGATTACCTACAATTCCGCAGCACAACAGAGAGAAAAAACGTTGGCTCAGTTGTGATCACATGACATCGGCATCAAAACAAGAAGCGCATGCATGATACATGATACTCAGTACTCGTAAACCAAGACCACGCTCGTTTTACAAGACACAATTTATTAAAAATCTTTGCTCATCATGCGAAGCACTCATAAACTGCGTTACTCGTAATCTGAGGTTCCACTATATTTATTTTCCCACAAATATTTTTCCACACACTGAACTTACTAAGTTAGCAAGTTGGAGGACAGTTAGTGAGTGACAGTTAGTGTAATTAACAGGAGGTGAGAGTGGTGTTAAACTCTTAGTGGTACTCTGTAGACAAAATGTGAGGAGAATAAACCATGGAGGTGGTGGACAATTCTGAGAAACTCACCAGATTTACTTTATATTTACACTTATTACACTTTAGAATATCAGCTTCGTTAACTTTCAGGTTCTGGATTCGAATTAGGGCTGAAAAATCATTATCGCGATAATGGTATACACGATATCTGTATCGCAAATGAAATTGAATTTATGTGCCAAGCATTTGTGTGTCCAAATTTGACCAATCAGATGGGCCCTTACTATCTTTATACCCGCTTATATCTTTATACTTATATCCTTATACCTAATTCTGTCGCGAACTAACCCGGGATGATCAGAAGACTTAGCGATTAGCGGTTAGCCTTTTGTAGCGTGCAAGCGTGGAACCAAGCGAGTAGGCAGGATAACCACGCGAATTAGTCTAAGGACTCTCACAGAAGGAGACCAAGGGAAACACACACATTTAACCCACGTCCTATAAACACA
Organism: Channallabes apus; assembly: GCA_030522415.1. Classification (NCBI taxonomy): domain Eukaryota; kingdom Metazoa; phylum Chordata; class Actinopteri; order Siluriformes; family Clariidae; genus Channallabes; species Channallabes apus. The sequence goes on along the minus strand of CM060113.1, from coordinate 975,808 downwards.
CACTCGAATCAGAAAGTAAACAATCTAAACCGACATGGCGAACTTAGTGACTAAGCTGTATGCAATGCTTTGTTTACTCCTCTTATACTTCTGGGTTCGCGACCGCATTAATTCCGGGTCCTAGTGCCGGTCGCGGAGCAAGTGTGTGTGTGTGTGTGTGTGTGTGTGACAAATAGTATTTTTTTATTTAGTTTTTGTTCAATAATATTTATTTTTATTTAAAAAAATTTAATAAAACAGGCAAGCCAAAGGAAATATTTAGTTTAAAAGATGCTCTTGTTGTAAGACACTATTGATGAGTGTTACACGGTTACATGTAAATAAACAGTAATGTTTGAAAGTAATTCATATCGTGTTGGCAGGTTTATAGTAACAGCAAACCAGAAGTCAGAATATCTGCTGAGGGGTTTAAGTCATTCATAGTGTTTTGAAGTCTAAATATTTGCAACTTCCTTGACATATAGTTTCTTTTTAGCCTGAATTAAATTTAATTACATCAGACGAATATCTATTACCTGTTTATTTTAGTATCATCATTACATATAAATAAATAATAATAAAAATAGGCAATAATAATAATAAAAAAATGCATTTCTCTAGGGAAATGTTATATGGCAAGAAATATCGTTATCGCAATATTCAACAACAATATCGCATATTTTCCTAATATCGTGCAGCCCTAGTTCACATCCCAAATACTGAGAGAGAGAGAGAGAGGAAATCCATGTTTTTTTTCTGTTAAAGACTGAACTTGTTTTTTTAACCTTCAGGTCAGACACTTAACAAAACACACACACACACACACACACACACACCTACACACACACACACACACACACAATTCAATTCAATTCAATTCAATTTTATTCATATAGCACTTTTAACAATGGTCATTGTCTCAAAGCAGCTTCACAAAAATTAAAGAAAATTTACAAAAAATGAAAAAAAATTGTTTTAGAAAAGAAAATAATTGGAAGTGTGTATGTGTGAGAAAAATGTGTTTAGGTAATAATGAGATGAATGAATGAATGACGGTGGCAAGGAAAAACTCCCTGAGATGGCATTAGGAAGAAACCTTGAGAGGAACCAGACTCAACAGGGAACCCATCCTCATTTGGGCGATAACAGATAGAAATGATATAACATCTTGTGTGTTGTGCAGGTGAAAATTCAATATGACAGAAATTATTTAAATTGACATGAAGACCAGTTCAGCATAGGGACGAGTCAGTAGGTGCAGAGGGCAGATGAGGTCTGGATCACTGGAAGCACAGGAGCAGCATGTGTAGCTCCAACCATCATAAAGCTGAATCCAGCTGGAGCTGGTCCTTCTCTGGATGCCTCAGGAACCTCGCAGGGTCGGCCTTTGTCTACTGAAGCTGGCAAAATCTCCCGATGCCTCGGGATGGGTAGAGAAATACAGAACAGATGGGGAGAATTAGCGTAGTTGCCATTCGGTATAGGTGTACTGGAGTATGAGATTATGGGATGAGTTATGTGTATGCCAGATTAAAAAGATACACACACACACACACACACAGAGAGCACATGTTTGGTTTCTGGTCGTCTCTTTAATCAGCTTCATTGAGTTTAGTGTTACTCCTCAGCAGGAAGTAGCAGGGGGTGTGGCCTAAAGTATGTGGGCGGAGCTTGTAGATTTTCAGGTGCTATTCCTCTACAGATTAAACAGGTAGCATGAACAGGAACACACACTGCATCTCAGAGGGGTGGAGCATGTCTCTGAAAATCATCTTAACACTTTTCACACACACACACACACACACACACAATCAAAGGCAGAAGAGGATACAAATGATGAAACACAGCAAAAACCCCGTTGAAGGACAGATCAGTGCAGTGTTTCACGCCAGACGAATGATGCAATGCTCTCGCTGCACACCGCCCGCGCTCTTCCTCTGCACAATTAGTCTCAAGTCTGCAGTCACATGACCTCATGTGTAACAAAACACATTTCTCATCGCATTCAGAGCTTCTTCTCGGCTTATCTCATCCCAACGCCATCCATCCGTCCTAGCGCACACGCACACACACACACACACACGCACACACACACACGCACACACACACATGCACGCACACACACACACACACAACTCAATTAAGATATCATAAATCTAAAATTAGGGAAGGCAGCTATGAAATATGAGATTCTGCATCCATTTGGATCAAACAGACACACTTGTTCTCTGTCGCTCTCTCTCGGTCTCTCTCTCTCTCTGTATCTCTCTCGGTCTCTCTCTCTGTCTCTCTCTCGCTCCCTCTCTCTCTCTGTCTCTCTCTCCATAAAACACACAACAAGCTGTCAGCCGTCACGGCAGTTTCATTTCGGAAAAAATGCTGTTGATTTATTTATTTTTTTTAAATAATGTATGTGTGTTTACGGTTTAGCTAAATGCTGCCTTTTGATATTTTCAGTGTTTGTGATTGTTTAGAAATAATGCCAAACTAGTGTGTATTAGCTTTTATCACTTGTTAGCTTCATTAGCCTCCAGTGCAGCAACACACACACACACACACTACAGTTCTGCAGACGCCAACCTGCTCACCTGCGTTAGAGAACGTCTCGGGTTACTTTGCTGTAACCCTGTTCCCAGAAAAAGCGGGAACGAGGTGCTGCGTGAAAACGCTATGGGAACATCTTTCTGTGTTACCAGTTGTGAAGCATGTGTGTATCAAACACGCCAAAGTTTGGCATATATAACATCAGTCAGGTGACGTCATCTGATGAAGCGCACCTGCAGGTTATAAATTGGAGTGAACTGGAAACATTCCTCAGATCAATTTTGTCTGAAAGGACATCCAGTCACGCAAGCAGTGCGGCATTGGAGCGCAGCATCTCGTTCCCGCTTTTTCAGGGAACAGGGTTACAGCAAAGTAACCTGAGACGTTCCCTTTCAAAGGCTACACTCAATGCTGCGTGAAAACGCTATGGGAACGAGAATACCAACGCCACTGCACTGCAAGTGTCTGGACCCCCAAGGTTGTGTAGCGTGTGGGCACAATAGCTAAGGAGGTCTCACAGCTAGTTCTGGGAAGCTGACTTGAGGACCCGTGAGCCCGGAGTAGCCCGGAACTTCCGGACCAACCTGCCGCATCACACACTTGCTGCACTGGAACACCTCTTGCCAGGGCCATAGATGAGGCAATCTCCCTGGATGAATGAGCCCTGTATCCTAGAGGCAAAGTGTGCCCATGCGCCTCGTAGGCTAGGGCAATAGCATCTCTCAACGAATGTGACTTTATGATTTTGGCATAAAAAAGGCTGCTCTGACTTACGCCACTAGCTAGTGCGGTCGTCGTAAATATGAAGAGTGCGTACTGAAGAAAGTAAGTGAAACCTTTCCTGCTCCGGAGCTGTAAAAGGCGGAGGACAGAGGCTTCAAGGAAGACTGGGTGCATGGGCAATGTCTAGGCAGAACGGGAGCCTGCAGATCTCTTGAAAGAAGTAACTATAAGAAAAAACCATCTTAAGGGTCAGAAGCCAGACAGGCGCTGACTCTAGTGGTTTGGAAGGGGTGTCAACCAGACCCCATCAGTCAGAAAATGACGAGCCGAAATAGCGGCTACGTACCTTCTGAGGGTACTAGGGCATAAGCCAGAGGACAACTTTCTTGCAGAACTCCAGCACTGAAACAATACGGCAGTGGACTGGGTCTACATGTTTCACCATGCACCACTTTCAAATACCCTCTCCTTGAGGGCATAAGTTCTTCTAGTGCGTGATGGTTCCAGGGCTCCCAACTTCATATGCCCTGGAATGTAGATCGCTTTGAGGGACAGGAACTCTTCCTGTGCCCAAAGCAGAACCTGGTGCGCCAGCTTATTCAAGCGGCGTGAGCACAGTCCACTCTGGCGATTATGTACAGTACGAGACTACTGCAATGTTGTCCACCCACACTAGGACATGGTAGCCTCAACTGCTGGAGGAGGTGTTTCAGGGCCAAATAAAGCCATCGCTCCCTTGGGCTGGACGGCCATCTAAGACCACACCCCAGCCCGTGAGAGAAGCATCTGTCGTTAGCGTCTCGCGACAACAAAAACGCACATAGAGTGGGACGCAATGTCAGAAGCCGGGGTCTGAACCACATAAAAAGGGTACGAAGCCACCTGGCGCGTAACCCTTATTGCCTCAGGTGATTGGCCCTGAGTAAAATCCCCTTGTTTTTAACCACAACTGAAATGGTCCTAAAAATCCCTGAAAGTGATGCACAGTCACTTTCTGGCCTAGCTTGGTTTCCTTCAGGGTGTTGGAAATGGATTCGACACGCGCAGGATACAACATATTTGGGTGTCACGTAGGATTCGATCGAAATGCTGGCACAGGTGTCTCCTGCGCGTGTCGAATCCATTTCCGACACCCTGAAGGAAACCAAGCTAGAATCAAGAATCAAGATGAGCTAGGACGACATGCCTATGTCATACAAAATACGGATGCATTTTGTATATGTGCGGGTGACAGAGCTAGGCCAAATTAAGGACCCGATAATGGTAAGCTTCACCCCCGAAAGTGAACCTCAGGAAATTCCTGTGTTGTGGCAATATTTTCATATGAAAATATGCGCCCTGCAGGTCGATTGTCGCAAACCAATCCTCTGGTTGGATTGAGAACAATCGTTTTGACAGTCAACATTTTGAAACTAAGAACCAAGAAATTTTCCAACATTTTGGAACCAAGAAATACCGGGGGGTATTTACGAGGGGGTGCGCGGCTGCAAACGCTCTCTTTCTGCGCCTCTCGCCTAGCGAGAGTCGGACCAGATCGAGACTGGGTGGCCCACAGTCCCGACTCTTGAACATGGCGGGGAAGGAATTTCATATATATGCTTGTTCATATAACTTCGCCTCACGAACATAGTGGCGACTGAGTTAACAGCATCGACAAACAGGCCGCAAGGCGAGATGGGGGCATCAAGGAGGAATGCACAATCCTTATCCTTGATGGCCGTGAGATTCAGCCACTAGTGTCTCTCCACGGAAACCATCGCAGTCATAAAATGGCCGATAGCACGAGCGTCGTGGAGATTGCAAAGGAAAGGGAGAGAGCGTTCATTGAGGCTCCGCCCCCCGGCCACCCAACAGGAACCTGTCGTCTAATTTTGAGTGCTTGGAGGCTATTTCCATCTCCACGGAAGCGAGAGAAAATGTCTATCCTGCCCATTTCACAAGAAGCGCAAGGCTTCTCTTTAAAGAATGCGAGCTGCACACGAAGCACTTTAATCGAAATAGTAAATGTGGAGATCGCCCCTCCCGGATGGATTTACCACACAGAGAGATACATCTTGCTTGAAACTCAGCCATACCGGTGAGTTAAACACTTTCTTATTTCGCTGGTTTACACATACACACACGAACACAAAACGTACTGAAGACAAAATGATCTGAGGAATGTTTCCGGTTCACTTCTATTTATAACCTGCAGGTGTGCTTCATCAGATGACGTCACCTGACAAAGGTTATATATGTCAAAATTTGCCGTGCCGCGACGCCCTTAACCCACTCTTTTGGCTTCCTAACCGGGATACGTGAAAAATACACACAGTTTAATAGATAAACAAGCTACATCACAATTTATTTATTATTTTTGTTTGTTTGTTTCACTCCATACTTTCCTAAACTCACTCACTGCTTTTGATGACTTTCTCCCCTTTTACTTTTTAACACTAGTTTTACTTCAGTACGTTTTTTCCTTCTATCTGCAATTTTGCTACAGCTGTAAAATATTAATTGCGGCTCAGCGCACACGAATACACACTCCCACACACACATAAACATACACACACACACAAACATACACACACACACACACACACACACAAACATACACACACACACACACACACACACACACATAAAAGAGTCTTTTCTTTGAAAAATTTTGCGGTTCACCATCACGCTCACTTCCTGCATAACACAACTGACTGCTAGTAATGCTAATCATGCTAATGATGTTAACATAAACATTACTTTGTTAAATTAAAGTATAAAATGTCTCAGACTGGAGTGAAGACACAGCGTGTAGAGAGTGTAGATTAGCATTAGCATGAGTGAATGAGATGCTAGCTAGCGGAAGTGAAACTGTGAGTTAGCTTGGTTTTTTTTTTTTGCGCTGAGTGAAAATGCTGCTAGCTGAGGAAACGTCCTAATAATTTACTGCAGCTGAGGTTTGCTAATGATTTTATGAAAATCTCAGTGAGGATTCATTTCTGATGGAGCTCGAGGGACACACACACGAACACACACACGGCATGAAGATGAAGGTGGCGCTAATTTGCTTTTTGCACTGGATCCCTTTCTCTCTTCACAGAGCTCTTTAGGAGCCTGGTGGGAAATGTTCTCGCCCCGAGCTACGCTCCCGCTCGCTAAACTTCACAACCCATCTCTAAAAGCCCTCTGTCATCTCCCACCACGAGCTGAGGCTCCATTAACAGCCCCCAGGGGTCAGAGCGCATTAAAGCTCAGAATCCAGTCATGTGACGGAGAAAAGCAGCTAAAACTCAGCATATGGAGAACAGAGCCGCCGCCATGGCGCAGAAGTCAGGTCAAACCAGGTGTTTACATCATTAAGAGACAAAAATAATAATTAGACAAAAAACTTTAATTAGTTTTACACAAATCCCAGGAGTTTAAGTTTTGGTTGAATACCTGGATGATCTGCTAATTTAGTAAATAGTGTGTCAGAATTTACTGACCGTCTATGTGGACTAGAGTGTTTGATGAACATTGTACCATTTAAAAAAATTAGTGGGTGGAGTCAATGCAATTAGATGATCACTCAGGGTGTTTTTACACCTCCAGACTTCAGTGTGTTTAAATCAAACTCTCGGTCGTTTTCCCTCATTGTGGAGCAAAACACCCGAGACCCAGACTCGACCCGAATCATCTCCTGACCTCACAGTTCCCCTGGTGAGAGAGAACACAGAACCGGAACAGGACCGACCTGGAACATAACCGACCTGTACAGACCCGCTGCAGTTTCAGAAAGAACTTTATCTGATGATCACGTCAAAGTTCAGTAGGATTAACACACACCGCCTCCTGTATTGTCATGATTTGAACCTTTGTGACTCCAGTGCATTAATATTGTGATTTACACACACACACACACACACACACACACACACACACACACACACACACACATACTTGGGTGGGTTTCCTCAGGGTACTCTGGTTTCCTCCCACAGTCTAAATACATGCAGATTAAGCTAACAGGTGTTCTCAAACAGTGTGTGTGTGTGTGTGTGTGTGTGTGTCCGTCCAAACGTGTTCTCCACACAGACCGTTAATAATCTCGTTCCTGAATTAATTCTCATCGTCTCATTAGATACCTTTCAAATCATTTTCACAGAAACATGCTAAAAGCTAACGCTAACACCATTACCACCACAAAAGAAGAATATCCATATTAAATCCACAATGTGATTACACTGTACTTAATTTTAACACACACACACACACACACACACACACACACTGTCATTATGCATTTCATTTGTTTGCCAAATGCTGATGTTAAGTGAAAAAGACATCCACAGTGTTTTAACAGTTTTGTGTGTGTGTGTGTCTGTCTGTGTGTGTGTGTGCACTAAAAGGCTAATGCTACAATAAATCATTCAGTGAGCAGTGTGTGTTCACTCAGGGTTAAAGGTCAAATGCTGACCTACACCGAGAACGTTTATTAAAAATCAATCGGATTGACCTTTAAACTGAGATCATCAGCCACAGAACATGTTTACCTGTCTGTCTGTCTGTCTGTCTGTCTGTCTGTCCGTCTGTCCGTCTGCTTGTGTGTCCATCGACCCGTCTGCCTTTCTGTCTGTCCATCCATTTGTCCTTTTCTGACTATCAATCTGTCTGTCTTTCTAGCAGTCTGTCTGTCTGTCTGTCTGTCTCCGTGTATTCAATATTTAAAAAAAAATATTTTTATTATTAATATATTACTTAATTTATACATCACATATCTGCGGTGTGTGTGTGTGTGTGTGTGTGTGTGTGTGTCTGGAGCTCTTCTCCTAAATGAAGGCCGTTTAGTTGCTAAGTGTCTCTGACACACGAACCTCCTCAGTGTTCTCCTGCTGCTTATTGTTCCCCGTCTGCTGCTCCGCCGCTACACTCCGCCGTTTTCTTTATTGCTAATCAGCGTTATTGCGGCTGCGGCGGTCCGTTCCATTAGCGCCGCTCTCTCTCTCTCTCCTCATAATGGAGCAGGCTAGCGAGCTCGGCTTGGCCAATTAGCTTTCATTTAGAGACATACTGCAAATGCCACGGCAAGACTGATTGACCCTGGGCTTCGACTCAAACACACCCCCACCTCGTTACGCTTGGTACAGTCCAATAAGCCCTGATGCCAGCTTTCTGCCCGGTTTCCGGAGCAACGAGCGAGGTCAACGGTGCCTGTCTGACCCGTCTAATGTGGCCATAATCAAACGAGAAAAATAGTCAATTATGAATTATGGAGAGAGCTGACACGGCCCGGCCAGGGCACCGAGCAGAAAATACTGATGTAGGACCCTACTTTATTACTTTAAAGAGAGCGTGTGCAAATAAATAAATAAATATGACAAGTCATTTGCGGGATAAAGCTGAATGTGAAGCTGTTTGTTTAAAACTGGAAAGAAAATAGAACTGAAGCCAAAAATCAGGAGGTTTAATGAGTTCCAGATCTTTGGAGCTGAAAAACAAAAAGGCCACATTTTCACTTTTCTGTGTTTAACTTTCTGCTTTAACGGAGCGATTCAGTGAAAAATATAATTCACACACTGAGGATCTGAGGAAAGAATAAAACAGAAACTGGATCTACAGCTTAAATCAGATTTTCTTGTTAACAGTTTTAAAAATGAATAAATCCTGAGTCTAACAGCAGCTCTGACTCTGTGCAGGTTTACAAACACATTAAACATAAACTTCTGCATTTTAATTGTCCGTTGAACTTGAAAAGGATGAAGTTTACAATGTGCTGTTTATAGCTGCTATAATGTAGTGATGATCTTTAATAAATAATTAATTGTAATTGTTGATAAGTTGCTGGGGGGGGGGGATGCTGTTAGAGAAAACTAATCAACTACAGCATAATAGCATCCTGTCTATCAGCATTACACTGTAACACAAACAGAGAGCAAGAGTTTAATTTATTATAATAATAATAATAATAATATTTCTTTGCTTTAAAGGATCTTTAGTTTCCAAATCCTCGCAGTCTCTCGCCTCAGGCAGTTTAATTCTCCGGTATTTCCGCGGTGTTTATTCCTCAGGCTCTGCTCCACACTGAACTTTCCTCATTTGCAGCTGAACATCAGGTGTTTAGCGATGACTTGATGCCTAATGTGGTGTCAACAATTCCCACATAAACAGATCATTTTACGCCAAATCGGACTCAAAACAACCCAGAACGCAATTAAGCCAATTTAATCTCTTCTCTTAATCATTCATTTGTGGCACTTTGCTTTGTTTTTTCATCAAAAAAATGGATTTTTAATGCGAGTGTTTAAAATCGGAGCGTTAGACGCGCCTGACACTGTGTGTGTGTGTGTGTGTCTGTGTGTGTCTGGAGCATTGTGAAGCTTCACGCTTAAAACGCCTCCTGTTAAAAAACTCGCTTTTATCTTTCGGGGATTTGGAGACGGATGTCACACACCGCCATCATCCTGCTGTCTGCTGTTTATTCACACATTATTATGATTAAACCAGTCGTTCCCAGCCATGATGCACTGTTAAATGATCTGATTGTCTCTGTTTAACTCTGAAAACATTAAAATCAGGTAATGTTGGGAGCAGATCAGGTTTTATGTTAAGTTAAAAATAAATAAGATTAATTGGGCGTGTCGCACTGGGACACGCGGCGCTGCTGAGGATTAAATAAAGCTGAATCTTCATTTATATTCATGTCTTATTCTCACATGCAGGAAACACTCGGCCTCAGACTAACCTATAGATACTGTTCATGTAACAACATTAAAGAAAAAATAAATAAAAATATAAAATAAAAGCCAGTGATATCTGAGTGAGAGGATTCTGGGTTATAACTCTCGTTAATCACAGGTTAATTAAACGCAGCGTCTCTCGGACTCGTTATTCAGCAGCACAGAGAAAAGCACCTGATCCAGCACTCGGGCTTCGTTTGTTCAATAACATAAATATGAATCTGTAAGATCAGAGAGAACTCCTCTTTACTCTACCAAAATTCATTCATTCATTCATTCATTTTCTATACCGCTTAATCCTGTGTTCAGGGTCGCGGGGGGCCTGGAGCCTATCCCAGGAGACTTCGGGCACTAGGCGGGGTACACCCTGGACAGGGTGCCAATCCATCGCAGGGCACACACATACACACACTCACACACCCAATCACACACTACGGGCAATTTAGGAACGCCAATTAGCCTAACCTGCATGTCTTTGGACTGTGGGAGGAAACCGGAGTACCCGGAGGAAACCCACCAAGCACGGGGAGAACATGCAAACTCCATGGACACAGAGACGGGAATCGAGCCTGGCCGGGGAATCGAACCCAGACCCTGGAGGTGCAAGGCGACAGTGCTAATAACTACACCACCGCGCCGCCATCACCAAAATTCAATCCAACCATAAAATCATCATTAATAAATTTAAATTTTTATTTAATGCGGGTCACACTGCAGGTCACGGAGACTCGGGGCTCGGCTTCTCGTCTGCCATCCAGAGGGTTTCAGGTTCGATGTCCATCCGCTGGATGCAGGCTCGCCTTATTCCCCTTCCATAAATACTGACATCTGACGAGAAATCGATTTCTGCAAACGTTCATTCCGTGACTTAGGACAGGTGGACGTACAGGATTGAGAAGAGCGTAGACGAGGACGAGGAGCTCTCGCTGAGTGTGTGGTGAGAACGAGGAACATCCACAGGTCTCGCGGTTTGTGAATAGTGAGAAGGAGGAGTGGCTCGTACAGGAGTGTGGAGAGACGAGGAGTGCTCTGAGAGGAGAGCTTGGCCAGAACATCACACGGGAGGCAGAAGATACCGACCCTGGTTCAGCAGCGGGGATTTAAAGAGACACAGCAGAGATTTTCCTGCATCTACAAGATCGGTGAGAACCACCACAGCGAGAACGACCAGGAGCTCCCAGGAGTGAGTCTGCGAGTGTCAGGAGAGTACTGCAAGATAAATGCTTAGATTTTTTTTTCTCATATATCGTCTACGGCAGGGGTGTCAAACATACGGCACGCGGGATGATTTGAACAATAATATTAAATATCAAATATTTTTTTTATCATCATTATTATTAGTAGTAGTATTAAATAAAGTCTATGTCCGGCTATTCGCTGCAATATTGTGTTTGGTTTTATTAATTTTTTTTATTTTATCATTAATCATTTAACTGCTCTTCTATTGCGCTTCTGCCGAAACCTCTAACACGCATGCGCAGTCTAAATCCGGCCCGCACATGGTCACATTTCTTCTCATTCAGCCCTCATCCTAAAATGAGTTTGCACCCCTGATCTACGGAAAGAATAGACGTGGTCAGTCATCCTCTGGCTTTTTGCTGAGACTGGACAGATTGATATGAGGATTGAGGAGTTTGAAGCGAGCCATAAGAGTCTCAGAAGGTCCAGGAAATCTCCAGGAATACTCAGAGACTCCTGTATGTATGAAAGGGGTCTTAGTGCCAGTCCTAAACCCAGAAAGAACAGGAGGGTCACATCAGGATGGGCATCTGGTGTAAAACCTGTGCCAAGCTGTGTGTTGATCAGACAGGCGGCTGTGGCCACGTCTTGACAGGAACATCTGAAAGAACGACAACAATGGTTGGAAAACTAAAAGTCTGTGAGCAGCTCTGAGCTTTGGTTGCTAGGCAGCATGAGAGACAAACATTAATTAATTTCATGGACACAACAACAGCTTTACTGTAAGACTTTAATTGCTTTAAAACAGGGACTGTGATGTGACTTCACACCTGCAACCTACTGAACTGTACTGTACTGTACTGTACACACCTCACACACACCTCACACACACCTCACACACTCATAACACCTCACACACACTCATAACACCTCACACACTCATAACACCTCACACACTCATAACACCACACACACTCATAACACCACACACACTCATAACACCTCACACACTCATAACACCTCACACACTCAGAACACCTCACACACTCATAACACCTCACACACTCATAACCTCACACACTCATAACACCTCACACACTCATAACACCTCACACACTCACACACACCTCACACACTCATAACACCACACACACTCATAACACCACACACACTCATAACACCACACACACTCATAACACCTCACACACTCATAACACCTCACACACTCAGAACACCTCACACACTCATAACACCTCACACACTCATAACCTCACACACTCATAACACCTCACACACTCATAACACCTCACACACTCATAACACCTCACACACTCATAACACCTCACACACTCATAACACCACACACACTCATAACACCTCACACACTCATAACACCTCACACACTCATAACACCTCACACACTCATAACACCTCACACACTCATAACACCTCACACACTCATAACACCTCACACACTCATAACACCTCACACACTCATAACACCTCACACACTCATAACACCTCACACACTCATAACACCTCACACACACCTCACACACTCATAACACCTCACACACTCATAACACCTCACACACTCATAACACCTCACACACTCATAACACCTCACACACTCATAACACCTCACACACTCATAACACCTCACACACTCATAACACCTCACACACTCAGAACACCTCACACACTCATAACACCTCACACACTCATAACACCTCACACACTCATAACACCACACACACTCATAACACCACACACACTCATAACACCTCACACACACTCATAACACCTCACACACACCTCACACACTCATAACACCTCACACACACCTCACACACTCATAACACCTCACACACTCATAACACCTCACACACTCATAACACCTCACACACTCATAACACCTCACACACACTCATAACACCTCACACACTCATAACACCTCACACACACCTCACACACTCATAACACCTCACACACTCATAACACCTCACACACTCATAACACCTCACACACACACCTCACACACTCATAACACCTCACACACACCTCACACACTCATAACACCTCACACACACTCATAACACCTCACACACTCATAACACCTCACACACTCATAACACCTCACACACTCATAACACCTCACACACTCATAACACCTCACACACACACCTCACACACTCATAACACCTCACACACACCTCACACACTCATAACACCTCACACACACTCATAACACCTCACACACTCATAACACCTCACACACTCATAACACCTCACACACTCATAACACCACACACACTCATAACACCTCACACACTCATAACACCTCACACACTCATAACACCTCACACACTCATAACACCTCACACACTCATAACACCTCACACACTCATAACACCACACACACTCATAACACCACACACACCTCACACACTCATAACACCTCACACACACTCATAACACCTCACACACTCATAACACCTCACACACACCTCACACACTCATAACACCTCACACACTCATAACACCTCACACACTCATAACACCTCACACACACCTCACACACTCATAACACCTCACACACACTCATAACACCTCACACACTCATAACACCTCACACACTCATAACACCTCACATACACTCATAACACCTCACACACTCATAACACCTCACACACTCATAACACCTCACACACACTCATAACACCTCACACACTCATAACACCTCACACACTCATAACACCTCACACACACACCTCACACACTCATAACACCTCACACACACCTCACACACTCATAACACCACACACACTCATAACACCACACACACTCATAACACGTCACACACTCATAACACCTCACACACTCATAACACCTCACACACTCATAACACCACACACACTCATAACACCTCACACACACTCATAACACCACACACACTCATAACACCTCACACACTCATAACACCTCACACACTCATAACACCTCACACACACTCATAACACCTCACACACACACCTCACACACTCATAACACCTCACACACACTCATAACACCTCACACACACACCTCACACACTCATAACACCACACACACTCATAACACCTCACACACACTCATAACACCTCACACACTCATAACACGTCACACACTCATAACACCTCACACACTCATAACACCTCACACACACTCATAACACCACACACACACTCATAACACCTCACACACTCATAACACCACACACACTCATAACACCTCACACACTCATAACACCTCACACACTCATAACACCTCACACACACTCATAACACCTCACACACTCACACACTCATAACACCTCACACACTCATAACACCTCACACACTCATAACACCTCACACACACACCTCACACACTCATAACACCTCACACACTCATAACACCTCACACACACTCATAACACCACACACACTCATAACACCTCACACACTCATAACACCTCACACACACTCATAACACCACACACACTCATAACACCTCACACACTCATAACACCTCACACACACTCATAACACCTCACACACACACCTCACACACTCATAACACCTCACACACACCTCACACACTCATAACACCTCACACACACTCATAACACCTCACACACACTCATAACACCACACACACTCATAACACCACACACACCTCACACACACCTCACACACTCATAACACCTCACACACTCATAACACCTCACACACACTCATAACACCACACACACTCATAACACCTCACACACTCATAACACCTCACACACACCTCACACACTCATAACACCTCACACACTCAGGATTCATAACATCTTGTTTTTTTTTAGAAAGTTTCACTCTACTATTCTCTCTCTGTCTCTCTCTCTCTCTCTCTCTCTCTCTCTGTCTCTCTCTGTCTCTCTCTGTCTCTCTCTCTGTCTCTTGCGCGTGCTCACGCTCTCTCAGTCTCTTTTGTAATCTTTTTTTTCCGCCATTACAGAAGAATGATGGAGTCGCTGCTTGAGAAAGATTCACATTTTTGTACTTTTTTTTGATAAATGATGAAATAAAAAGTTCTCCGTGGTGGACTCAGACTTTTTATCGCTTTTCTGTATCATCATCATCATCATCATCATCATCATCATTATGAAGGGTGCTTCCTGGTGTAATATCATCACCATTGTCGGTCATTATAAACTCATTCTCCAGCATTTCAATGTGGCTTTTGATTCAGTGGAGGATCTGTTCAGCCTCCCTAAGACCAGATGCATGGCCTGGGGCACTTCTCTCCGGCTCTCTCCCTTGTTACCCCAATGTGGTGGAACAGGAAGTACAGCCTGCATGCTGAGGGCTGAAAGGCCTGTATTGATCAGAGAACGATGGGGCAAAAGGTCACGGTTGTGCCTCGGAGGCAGGAATCCCTGGGCTCTGTCTCTCTCTCTCTCTCTCTCTCTCTCTGACTGTACTACCCGTTAAAGCCCCGAGGAACTTCATCTGCCTCGGTGTATGTGTGCGATTCTTTTCATTCCGCTCCTCATTCCAACACCAAGCTATGGCTTCTGTCAGCCTCCAGACGCTTTGATTCTTCTCCAACTGGTGGATGAAAGTGCTGAAGGTTGCCAAGTCCTTCCAAAATAAATAAATTAAGTGAAATATAAAAAGCCCCGGGTGCAGATGGTGCCCCGTCAAGTCATTCTTTAGTGTGTTTGAACTTATTAAATGCACTTCATGCTAAGCGTGTTAGCATAATGACTGAAAGCCTTATTAAAGGAATAAGATGAGGGATTGAGTCTGCACACTTCACACACTCAGAGACGGTGCTGACGTCTCGTTTATCAGCTGTAGAAAAAACGAATCTACTAATAAACCATCCATGTAAACATTTACAAAAGACATGTGATACATCATTAAAATCCTGTAAAAAAAAAAACAGTAACTTAATTTCAGTGGCGTCAATTAAGGAATATACAAAGTAAACAAAGTAAACACAATAAGTGAAATAAAACTTTATTATTTAATTAGGATAAAAGAAATGGAAGAGGACAGAGGACAGAGGACAGAGGACGGGGTCTCGGCCATAAACCATAAACACAGGAAAAATTAGTGCTCAATTATTATTATTATTATTATTATTATTATTATTATTATTAGAGGTATAGAGTCAAATATCTTCCACTTGTGAGAATTCGGAGTGAGGAGACGCGAGGAGTGCTCTGAGAACAACTTCCTTTTACCTTTTATGGAATTTTGTGGGCGTCGCTCAGTGCAAATGTAAGAAGGCTGATAATCATTAAATTTGAAATTCTAAACAATTTACAACTCAGCAAGAGCTCTGAATAAGAAGCGATGTTTATTCTTCCTGAAATGATCAGTGGGTGTATTTAGCCGAGACGTCGTGTGTTAAACAGAAAAGAAATGGAGCTAAACTGAGTAAAACCCCACAGCGCTGTGTGTTCAGCCTCTTTTTTTAGACATGTCAATAGAGATAAATCATTTCCTCCAGACCTTCTATTTAATCTTTCATTCAGTCGCTGCCATTTCGAAAACACACACAGTGAAACACGACGCTGCTTTCACACGCGTACAAAACGTCTGCTGAAAAGCTTCTTTCACGCGGCTGACGTTTTCGCTATCAGTCATCGCCGGAGCCGATTCTGCTCACTGATACCAGCACAAACATTTACCCCCACGAGGTGACGGCGCGCTTTGTGTACGAAAGGAAACACTTCCAAATAAAAACTCCTCTGAAAGAATTCTTCCCAAAAAATAACAAGGCTGCGCGCTTTTTATTTATTCACTGAATAAAACACACATAAAGCAGGAGATTGAATCTCACCCTGTTTTATTTTTACATGTTTCTTGCTGCATATTCACTGAGGAATAGGATCTTATGAAACCGAAGTTTTTCTTCCTCGCTGTAAAAGAGTGCACTGGAGGAGAGAGCTTTAATGAAAGGAAATGGAAATGTCGAGTAATGTCGGGTTCTGTGTCTCTAAAATGTTCCATTCAGATGAATTAGTGTGAGTTTTAAATCCGGTTCTTGTCTGAGATGAATGATTTGTGATGAAGCTTCCCACTAAAGCGCTACTGTTTAGCTCAGTTTAGAACTCGGGAGGTTGTGTTTCAGAAGGTGATGAGTTTGAATCCCAGGTCATCCCATGTCTACAGTGCATCGTTACAGGGCTGTTAGCGCTAAGTTCCGGTTAGTTTCCGCTGTGTCTCCGCTGCAGGTAACACCGCGCTGCGCGACTCTAACCTGACGTACAGTATCCAGGAGCTGCTTTCTTACTCGCGGTATCGTTTTTCCAGTTGAACTCGCTGCGGTTGTGATGTCAGCTCATGTTAGGGAGACGAGAAGATGAGATGATTCCTGCTGGACCGTTAATGACATCATTGATTATTTATTATTACAGATTTACTTTATTACTGTTCTTTTAACACAAGCACAAAAATTATCACATTCCTCACATTTCAACTTTCATTTAATTCTTCTTATTATATATTTACAGTTTAAAACTGTTCTTTACTCTTTATGAAACTTAATTCTGGTTTATGACTGTCATAACCCTTCAGTAATGTGTTGTATTTATCTGAATTTCTCTTTATTCTATGAATACTCCTTTGCTTTTGTTTTTGATATTTGTTCCTATTTAGATCCATTTATTGCTATTAATTACTAGTTACTTTTGGAGTTTACTCAGTTCATATTTGTTGTTGTTTATATGTGGAGTCTGTCTAAAGTTCAGTCAGATAACTGACCAGGTTAGTAGCTGTATTTTGAATTGTTTAAGATACAATCTAATATTGTGTGTGTATTATGTATTATATACATGTATTATATAGTGTGTATTTTATATTACAATAAAGTATGCAATTTATATTGTAATATATTGTATTAATATATAGAATGTATTAGAAATTAGATGTGCCATAATTTGCGTGGAATTTAATTGCATACCCATAAGCACATTTTAAAAAATGTACAGCGTGCCATCTGTTGAATTTTGTAATTAACAAAATTTTTTACTTAATTTCTTTTTTCACTTACCGTGAAGTGTGCGAAATTAAATCCTTCATTTGTTAAAAAGAATGTATTTGCACACTTAAAAAGCTTGGACAAATTCACCTGTGAAAACCTCATTAAAATTCACTCAGTAGTTTTGACGTTATGCACAAACACACAGACAGAAAAACATCCCAAAAAACAGCTTGATGTGTTTTATTACTCATTTCACAAATATGTTCAATGTACAGACACGCCTACTTTACAGTACTATTCTAGTTATAGAAATGTATCATATAGCATGTTTTATATAATGTGTATTATAAATACATATCATATTTAGGTATCATATAAAAACATGAGATGTGTCATTTCACTGCATTCGTTCTGCTCGTGCATGTTTGTAATGTCCTACAGTCTTTGTGTATTTGTTTATTTGTTTATTTGTGTTCCAGTCTGCATTTTGCACTACAGTAGGTTTGACTTGTTTTGACTGTTTGTGTAAATAATGACTGAGTATCTGGCTTGCTGCAGCACACAAGTATTATTTTATTATAATCACACTCCTAATCACACTCCTAATCACACTCCTAATCACACCCCTCCTATGGTCCGTTCTACAATTTGGCCACGTCACACACAATCCCGTTTCTATTAAAGCCTGTAAAACACAGAGCTCCTGCCCAGACATTCTGCAGCATACAATGACATTTAAAACCCTGAACTAAGAAAAAATGAAATCTTTAAACCAGTGTGAGTGCTGTTAAAACATTTATACACATGAACATTTTACAGAGAGTAAGAGCTGCGATGCACCGAGACCGCTGCAGGAAATTCTCCAACATTCCATCACACCTTCACACTTTAATCTGAAACTATAATCTAATGTTTATAGTGAAATTCAACACCAAATACAAAGCTGAAATACTGACAAAAAGACACAAAACACACTATTATTTGTATTATTGTGAGTGTGTTGAAAACATATCAGAGAATTTCAGGTTAAAGGTGCGAGTCAGAGGGACGTGGAAGGTTTTTCCCATTTGCAGGCCGGACACTGACTGTTCGTTTGGCCGTGAAAAGAAAGTCATGAAAAAAAGATGAAGAAAAAAAAGAAAAAGAGAAATGTGAGGAATTATAATACTGCACTCACCTCCAGGATCTTTAATAATATTAATATTAATAATAGCATTAAATTTTTCTTCTCTATTCCAGGACTTTTCCTCTAGATTAATCTACCTGAAATATTAAAGTTTAGATGTTTGCCACTTATCATTTATTTATTCATTTATTTTGATGCTCTTTTCTTTTTATCATCATATTTTCAATGTTTGTTTTTCAATATATATATATATATATATATATATATATATATATATATATATATATATATATATATATTTCTTTTTATATATATAAAAAAAAAATTATAAAAAAATAATAAAATAATAAGATTTTTTCCATTTTTGAGGTAACTTTTTGGTATATGGAAATCTACAATCTACAATGGAAAATCTAAAATCTCACTGTGTTGTATTGTCATCACAATAATATAATATAATATAATATAATATAATATAATATAATATAATATAATATAATATAATATAATATAATATAATATAATAATATATCACAGTGAAACACACACATGCTCGGGTTGCAGTGAAGCGAGTGCTGGAAGTCCCATGTTCTTCAGACAATGAGACTCCAGCCGGACTCTGTGGCCCACTGCTAGTATGATAACACACACACACACACACACACATACACACACAGAGTGACAGGCAACTTGGACCTGCTCTATATTCACCCTCTGTCTGTTTCTCTCTCACTCATTAGCTCGGGCTGCTGCTTGATACCAGATGAATAAATGAATATCTCACAGGGTTCCTATTCAGGGCTGTTCTGTCCCTTTCACACGGGACATGGTGCAGTACAACCTCACACACTGTCCGTGACTCAACACTACAACCTCACACACTGTCAGTGACTCAACACTACAACCTCACACACTGTCAGTGACTCAACACTACAACCTCACACACTGTCAGTGACTCAACACTACAACCTCACACACTGTCCGTGACTCAACACTACAACCTCACACACTGTCAGTGACTCAACACTACAACCTCACACACTGTCCGTGACTCAACACTACAACCTCGCACACTGTCAGTGACTCAACACTACAACCTCACACACTGTCAGTGACTCAACACTACAACCTCACACACTGTCAGTGACTCAACACTACAACCTCACACACTGTCCGTGACTCAACACTACAACCTCACACACTGTCAGTGACTCAACACTACAACCTCACACACTGTCAGTGACTCAACACTACAACCTCACACACTGTCAGTGACTCAACACTACAACCTCACACACTGTCCGTGACTCAACACTACAACCTCACACACTGTCAGTGACTCAACACTACAACCTCACACACTGTCCGTGACTCAACACTACAACCTCGCACACTGTCAGTGACTCAACACTACAACCTCACACACTGTCAGTGACTCAACACTACAACCTCACACACTGTCAGTGACTCAACACTACAACCTCACACACTGTCCGTGACTCAACACTACAACCTCGCACACTGTGAGTGACTCAACACTACAACCTCACACACTGTCAGTGACTCAACACTACAACCTCACACACTGTCCGTGACTCAACACTACAACCTCGCACACTGTGAGTGACTCAACACTACAACCTCACACACTGTCCGTGACTCCACACTACAACCTCACACACTGTCCGTGACTCAACACTACAACCTCACACACTGTCCGTGACTCCACACTACAACCTCACACACTGTCCGTGACTCAACGCTACAACCTCGCACACTGTGAGTGACTCAACACTACAACCTCATACACTGTCAGTGACTCAACACTACAACCTCACACACTGTCAGGGACTCAACACTACAACTTCACACACTGTCAGTGACTCAACATTACAACCACACACACTGTCAGTGACTCAACATTACAACCACACACACTGTCAGTTACTCAACACTACAACCACACACAGTGTCAGTGTCTCAACACTACAACCACACACAGTGTCAGTGTGTCAACACTACAACCTCACACTGTCAGTGACTCAACACTGCAACCACTCATACTATCAGTGACTCAACACTACACCCACACACACTGTCAGTGTGTCAACACTACAACCTCACACTGTCAGTGACTCAACACTACAACCTCACACACTGTCAGTGACTCAACACTACATCCACACACACTGTCAGTTACTCAACACTACAACCACACACAGTGTCAGTGACTCAACACTACATCCACACACACTGTCAGTTACTCAACACTACAACCACACACAGTGTCAGTGACTCAACACTACAACCACACACACACACTGTCAGTGACTCAACACTACAACCACACACAGTGTCAGTGTCTCAACACTACATCCACACACACTGTCAGTTACTCAACACTACATCCACACACACTGTCAGTGTCTCAACACTACATCCACACACACTGTCAGTTACTCAACACTACATCCACACACACTGTCAGTGTCTCAACACTACATCCACACACACTGTCAGTGTCTCAACACTACATCCACACACACTGTCAGTTACTCAACACTACAACCACACACAGTGTCAGTGTCTCAACACTACATCCACACACACTGTCAGTGTGTCAACACTACAACCTCACACACAGCTCATGGTGTTGATTGTGCTGAAGTTAGTGTTGATGTTGTTTGAGGTGTTCATGGTGATTATGGTGTTTGTGCTGTTGATGGTGTTTTACACACTATAGCTTTGCCACACCTCCGTTTATCACTCTATCCATTCATCACTCTCTCAACCACTGCAGATCCACATATCCTGTCCATCACTCTATTCTTTCATCCTTTTGTCTCTATCGCTCTCCCCATGTCTATTTATCTTCCTCCTTCTATTATCCCTTTGCTCTATCACTCTATTTCTCTTCCCATCAATCAGGGTGTCTCTCTTTATCCCCTTGTCTCTATTGTTCTCTCCATCATTCTGTCTTTGTCACACAGTCTCTTTATTACTTCATCATCCTCTGTCTATCACTATTTAGCTTTATTACACACACCTTTACCTTAACTTTACCTAACACACACAAACACACACACACACACACACACACACACACACACACACACACACACACACACACACCATGCCAGCGGCCATTTTTGGATACAAATACAGTACGTGTTAAACAGAAAGAGACACACAAACTCCACCATGTTTACAGAAACCTGAAGCACCATGAAAGTCAAAGTGAGGGTGAGACACACACACACACACACACACACACACACACACACACACACACACACACACACACACACACACACGCACACACACACACATGCACCCTGAGGCTAACTGACTGTACTATAATCTCTCAAACCCAAATCCCACTGAAAGCTGGTCTTATTTTTCCAGCAGGAAACCCGAGCTGGTCTTTTCGCTCGCTCCTTGTTGTCAGTGTAATGAGATTTAGTGCAGACGGAATTCGCCTGTAGTGTGTTTAGGAAAGGAGCTTAACCTCACTGTAGTGTTTCCTACTCAGCAGCATTGTGCCCCGATGCCCCGGGCTGTGTCTATAGTTTTTATAGCAGTGCAGCTGTAATTCGTGTTTTTCTCTTTATCTCAGTGCTGATCGGAGTAAAACACTAGAGACCTGAAGGATCTCTAATGCTCCTGACGGAGATGGAGAGGAACAGGGACGTACGTTACCATCATCTTTCAGCTCCACATGAGGACTCTGACGGACGGGCTCTCGGTACGAATGATAAAGTGTGGAACCTGTTTTTAACCCGAAATCTGATCCGCACCGCTCCTGAAATGCAGGCCACATCGCGTGATGAAGCGGTCCTGACCCTGCGCCGCATGCTGAGTACCATGATGGGTTCAGCTCGTCACATTACTCCGTTTCTACTCTTGTGCTTCCTGGGAAGGAGCTGTTATTGTTATTGCTTCACTGTCTAGAGAAAACTGTAGCAGGACTAGAGCTCTGTAGTTCGCTCGTGTTTTCATGGAGCGAGAGCTTAGACTAAGAGCACAGTAAAGAACACACCGCAGAGTGACCTGCACAACTCAGAAACGTTCTTACGCAAGAACAGCTCTGGGTTTGCAGATGTTCCTGTACTGGGATGTCATCCATCCAAAAAGTGCTGATGTGAGCTGGTGCTCGTCACGAGCACAGGGAAAGGATTCAACTAATGCTGAACATTTTACAAACTTGCTCGTGTAAGAGTGACCTACAATGCTGTGCAAAAGTCTTGACCCCCTTCAATTTTTCATTATTTTGCTTCCAAATAGCTAGAATGTCTTTTATTTTAGTGTAGTCTGGAGATATCGTTCTCCAGGCTTCCTGAAGGACTTTTCTGTCTCTCATTATTTTCACTCCAGTCCCTGTACCTGAGCATTCTGGGAAATGTTTTAATTCTTAAGCCACACAGTGACCTATGAGTCATTAAAGCGTAAAAAACTGAAGTCCTGACCCAGTGAGTAACAGGTGCAGATGATGACAGATGATCAGGTGGTGATTAGTTTACTGCTGATGCTGAACGCTGAGGGGTCGGAACAGACGAGAGAGGAAATGAGGTCGCTGCATGTTGCCGCCTGTCTCAGTGAAACATTTTCCTGTCTCAGTGAACACATGTTTGGTTTAATCGACATAATCAAGCCGCACCCACAACAAGCCCAGAATCAGTGCTGCATCTGCAATGTTCTGTGTACGGTGTTTGTGTAAGTAAATAAAATAATTTATTAATGACTACTACTATTACTGATAATAATAATAATAATAATAATAATAATATGTGATATTAAGTCTAAAATTAGAGAAGGCTTTCTGCAGAAAGTACAATGAGAGTCGCTGAGCTCCATCACATTCCTCTTCATGTTAGTCAAATAATTTTTTTTAACAAAATTACAGCATAAAAAAAATCATAAAACATATTTAGTTTTTGAAAGTCAAAGAAGCACTGATTTTTGTCATTAATAAAATATAACTACAAGATTCCAAAAAAGGAATCCCAAATTATACAAGAACCGTACACACCTGGCAACCCTCGCTGTAAAGCTCCTAGCACAAACAGTAACTTTTTTTATTTTATATCGGATGGAGAGGAAATTCAGCACAAACCAGGCTGCTGAATCTCCCAAAGTTTAAGTGGAATAAATCATCAGCCGCACTTTACACCTCACCGCTCCCCATATAACCTCTACAGAGATGCAAACGTCTGACCGTATGCTCACGTTAACGTCTCTCACGTCACCTCTGGGTGTGTATCAGACTGAAGGAGGCAGTGTGAGGAGTCCGAGACCAAACGGGCCGATGTTTGGGTTTTTGTTGTTTCTCTTCAGCATCAGAGCCGATTCACACGGAGCGAGAAGATCTCACCTCAAACCTCGGCTGTGATTAGAGATGCCGCTGAAATCACAGCTCTGTGTCTCTAGGTGTAACGTTCAGATTTTCAGCGCTGTATTGTATGAAAATATCATTTTGACGTCCAGTTTGCTTCGTGTAGGATCTAATCAGGTGGGTGTAGAACAAATCAGACATGACCTGTGTGTAGGACTCGTAGCTGAAGAACAACTTGTAGAAACCCCAATTTTATTACATTATTACTCCCTCCCTCCCCCCTTTCTCTCTCTCTCTCTCTCTCTCTCTCTCTCTCTCCATCTCTCTCTCTCTGAGTTCAGCATGTCTTCATTCGCCTGCTGTGCCTCAGAGCCATCAAGCAGCACTCCATACACTCCCTTCATAAATAAGCAAATGCACAAATAACACAGATGGAATGAATTATTCAACAATCCACCGGCGATACAGAGGGTCAACCAAACACATTTTGACAGAAGACTCCAGTAAGGAGGGGAGGGAAAAATAATAAAGACTTGAATAACCTTGATTCAGCTGTGTTTCACATCAGTTTAGCTGTATTTTTTCCCCCCCTTAATCCAAGTTGGGACGCAAACTGGATGAAAATCAGCACTGGAATTTGGAGCAGGCTGAATTACAGAGCGCACAGAGACGCTCGCATCGATCCACCGAGGCTGTAACTGCAAAATAGAGAAGAAATAAGGCTGTGGGCTGCAAATGCTGGGGTTTGATAGAATTCATTCTGGGGTCCTTGAGATTTAAAAAAGAAACATGTGGTTTGTGATGGTGTGCATGAATATAAATAGTGCAAACTAGCGATGGGAAAGAACCGGAGAGCCGCTGGAGCACAAGTGTGAACACGACCGAAACCAAAACGATCGAGCAATTTGATGTTCTTCTAAGAACTAATTAACTCGAAACCTTTAACACAGAACGTTCTCTGATCCTACAGAGCCGAGGAGCTCCGAACTCATCCCTTCTTCAGGAGGAACGTTTACACACTGCGCTTAAAGAACAAAAAGAACCAGGATTGCTAAAGATCCGTTCCTGGTGATGATGTCATGGTGATGTCATTAAATAGTAAACACTGACCTGTGAGAAATGAAAAGAAAGAATTAAAGAAAGTTTTACAGCTGAGTCTTAAAGAATGACTTTTTCAATCTATGCAGTCACATCACGTCACACGCATAAGACATGCATGATGCACGCACACAGACATAAAAACACTCACACACACAGACACACACACACATTTTTCTTTTCATCTTCCACTCCAGCGTACTTGCTCTAATAAATCCTGGCCAAAGTGACAGTAATGAGAGTATTTATGATCACTCAGATCCCAGCGGTGTCAATTACGCAACGTCTAAACAAAAGAGGCCCAATTAAGTTCCGCCATAAATCTTTTGGCTTGTTTGCGTTCCGAGGGAAAAGAGGGGCGATGTGACCCCTGAGACGGAGCGCAGAATCGAGAACAAGACAAAGAGAGAGACAGAGAGAGAGACAGAGAGAGAGAGAGACTCCAGTTTCTGTTTTAATTAGAACGATCTATGAGCTGTTTAAATAACTGTGGGAAGAGTTCTGAAATAAGAGTGTCTGAGTCAGAGATGGGCGTGTCTGAGTGAGTCAAATAGGAGTGTCTGGGTCAGACAGATGGGCGTGTCTGGGTCAGACAGATGGGCGTGTCTGGGTCAGACAGATGGGCGTGTCTGGGTCAGACAGATGGGCGTGTCTGGGTCAGACAGATTGGCGTGTCTGATTAAAACAATTGCCTGTGTTTGTCGACGTGTCTGGTTGCTAAATGTCTAACTAACAGCGGTTTTCCTGATCGTTCTTTTCCCGCCTCCATGCTGTTACACCAGACATATGGTCGCAGTGCATTGTGGGTAATTATGAGCAATTTATCTTAACAAATGGCGTTTGTCACTACAACTCCAGCGTGTCAATCAGGTCTGACCTTGAAATCGTGCTGGCGTTAATCCGTGTGTTTTCCCTGGAGGATGTCGGATGCAGTGTGACGTTATCATCCATCCATCAAGCATTACGCTGCTCTTTAGCGAATAGCTGCGCAGGTTATTAGCAGCGCAGCTCAGTGAAATCTGTCAGTGTGCTGAAGCCTGTCAGTGTTCATGGCCATGAGGAATGTGAGTAATACAGCGGATTTATAAATAGCGCCGCCGGAGCCGAGCAGCTCGGGAACGGCAAAGGAGTTGGACTGAATCCCAGAATCCGCTAACGACTCGAGTAGTGCTCGACTTTTTTTCTGGAGGAGTCCACGGGGACGCTAACGGCTAACTACGACCCAAAATCTCACCAGTGTCTGATTGGGGTGATGGAATGGATGATTCTCTCTCTCTCTCTCTCTCTCTCTCTCTCTCTCTCTGAGTTCATGCATGTTTTTTTCTCCAAATCTCCATCACATCAGCGAGGCAGAACATGGCCACAGGCTACGATGACACAGAGGAGCGATTGTACGCTGCAGAGACACTGCTGCACTTGTTCAAGCTTTTATTTTCTCTTTAAGTGTGTTTTTTAAATACTCTTCAGAGTTCGGAAATAGTGCATGCTGCACTGTTGGCCACTTATCTCTTATACACACACACACACACACACACACACACACACACTGTGTGAGGAAACAGAAACATAGAGTGTGGTATGTCATGTGTGTGTGTGTGTGTGTGTGTGTGTGTGTGTGTGTGTGTGTGTGTGTGTGTAGCATAAAACAAGATGAGGTTTGAATTCTGCATGAGCGCAGAAGCTGAAGTATAAAGAAGCACTGCAATGAATTATATAAAAACACATGCACTGAAAAGCATCTTCACTACAGAACGATTTAATGAAAGTTTCTCATCATCAAATTATAAAATATATTATACATACATTCATAATGATTATGTAATAATTATATTATATACAATAATACAATAATAGTTCAAACTGATGGGTGTAATCTGTGGACACAATTCCCCGAGTGATGATAACAGACAGTAACAGCACTGTGAGGTGTAACTATATGTATATGAGTGGGCGTGTCCCAGGTGTTGTCCAGTGGTTAATGACACTAACTGTGTGTGTCAGCGTGGGTGAGAGTAGGTCTGTACGATCCGCAGTACTGAGGAGAGAGCAGCTGTCTGACAAAACCCACATTCACACCCAGAGACACAGAAGCACTTTCAGTAAGAACACACACCTGATAACGTTATGTAACGTCTTAAACAACACGCCGTCTCTGCACTAATCACTTCTAAGTTGTTCTGAATCGACTCTGAACCGTCCATGTTGTTCTATTCACGGCTAACGCTTAGCTACAAAGCTAACTAGCTTCTAACACAAGGCTGAATCCCAAATCCCCCTCTAACCCCTGATCAAGGGCACTACTTGGTGTGTGGAATAAGGGAGTGTACACCCTACATAGTGCACTAGCTTTCTATTTAACACTATTTGGGATTCGATCCCAGAACCCTGAATATCCGCACGGCCGTGATATCTTCTGTACTCGCGCTGCACCATTGTGCCTACGACCGCATCACAGCTGTGCTGATATTCAGCACAACAGCACGATGTTGAGAGTGATATCGATTAATAATAGTTTAAGATTATTAAAACACACCCAGCACTCGTTTCAGGCTTGATGTCGTCCTGCTCTAAGCACAGACTGAACTTTTGTTAATCTAAAACTAATTGCTTGAACAAATTAGACATGAAGTCCTGAAGCAACTGTTATGATTTCACACAAATGATGATTCTGTTCTTCCTGCTGATGATGTACAGATAAACATGAACACCTCTGTCTGATTTTCTTTTAAATATATTTTCTTATCATTACTGTTTATAAATCACACTCAGGTAGTACACCAGTATAAAATCTGTAAACGGTTTATTTATAGTAGAGACTGTTCTGAAATATTAATCTGCATAAATAAAGACACACAGCTGTTGGAATGAAAATAACATCAGCATTCTGAACATTTCACCTCCTCATTATTTATCACTTAACACTTAACAGAAAGTCCCGAGTGGCAAGTCAATTAAAAACGAAGGAAGTCTGTGAGATTCCACAGAAATCAACAGGTCTCTTATTTTCACAGCAGAAAATCACTCACTCACTCACACTCACTCACTCACTCACTCACTCACTCACTCACTCACTCACTCACTCACTCACTCACTCACTCACAATCACTCACTCACAATCACTCACTCACAATCACTCACTCACTCACACTCACTCACAATCACTCACTCACTCACTCACACTGACTCACACACTCACAATCACTCACTCACTCACTCACACTCACTCACTCACACTCACTCACTCACTCACACTCACTCACTCACTCACTCACAATCACTCACTCACTCACTCTCACTCACTCACACTCACTCAGACTCACTCACTCACTCACACACTCAGTCACTCACTCACTCACACTCACTCACTCACTCACACTCACTCACTCACTCACTCACTCACTCACTCACTCTCACTCACTCACTCACAATCACTCACACTCACTCACTCACTCACTCACACTCACTCACTCACTCACACTCACTCACTCACACTCACTCACTCACTCATAATCACTCACTCACACTCACTCACACTCACTCACTCACTCACTCACTCACACTCACTCACTCAGACTCACTCACTCACTCATTCACTCACTCACTCACACACTCACACAAACTCACTCAAACACACTCACTCACTCACTCACTCACACTCACTCACTCACACACTCACACTGACTCACTCACACACACTCACTCACTCACACTCACTCACACTCACTCACTCACTCACTCACTCACACTCACTCACTCACTCACACACTCACACTGACTCACTCACACACACTCACTCACTCACACTCACTCACACTCACTCACTCACACTCACTCACACACTCACACTCACTCACTCACTCACTCACTCACACACTCACACACTCACACTGACTCACTCACTCACACTCACTCACTCACACTCAGTCACTCACTCATACTCACTCACTCACACTCACTCACACTCACTCACTAACTCACACTCACTCACTCACACTCACTCACTCACTCACTCACTCACTCTCACTCACTCACACTCACTCAGACTCACTCACTCACTCACACACTCAGTCACTCACTCACACTCACTCACTCACAATCACTCACTCACTCACACTCACTCACTCACTCACACTCACTCACTCACTCACTCACTCACTCTCACTCACTCACTCACTCACTCACACTCACTCACTCAAACACACTCACTCACACTCACTCACTCACTCACACTCACTCACTCACTCACTCACTCACTCACTCACACACTCACACTCACTCACTCACACAAACTCACTCAAACACACTCACTCACTCACTCACACTCACTCACTCACACACTCACACTGACTCACTCACACACACTCACTCACTCACACTCACTCACTCACTCACACTCACTCACTCACTCACTCACTCACTCACTCACTCACACACTCACACTCACTCACTCACACAAACTCACTCAAACACACTCACTCACTCACTCACACTCACTCACTCACACACTCACACTGACTCACTCACACACACTCACTCACTCACTCTCACTCACTCACTCACACTCACAATCACTCACTCACTCACACTCACTCACTCACTGACACTCACTCACTCACACTCACTCACTCACTCACTCACACACTCACACTCACACAAACTCACTCAAACACACTCACTCACACTCACACACTCACACACACTCACTCACTCACACTCACTCACACTCACTCACTCACACTCACTCACTCACACTCACTCACTCACTCACTCACACACTCACACTGACTCACTCACTCACACTCACTCACTCACACTCAGTCACTCACTCACACTCACTCACTCACTCACTCACTCATACTCACTAACTCACACTCACTCACTAACTAAATCACACTCAGTCACTCACACTCACTCACTTACACTGACTCACTCACTCACACTCACTCACTCACACTCACTCACTAACTAAATCACACACACTCACACTGACTCACTCACTCACACTCACTCACTCACACTCAGTCACTCACTCACACTCACTCACTCACTCACTCACTCATACTCACTAACTCACACTCACTCACTAACTAAATCACACTCAGTCACTCACACTCACTCACTCACTCACTCACTCACACACTCACACAAACTCACTCAAACACACTCACTCACTCACTCACACTCACACACTCACACACACTCACTCACTCACACTCACTCACTCACTCACACACTCAGTCACTCACTCACTCTCACTCACTCACTCACAATCACTCACTCACTCACTCACACTCACTCACTCACTCACACTCACTCACTCACTCTCACTCACTCACACTCACTCACTCACACTCACTCACTCACTCACTCATAATCACTCACTCACACTCACTCACTGACACTCACTCACTCACAATCACTCACTCACTCACTCAAACACACTCACTCACTCACTCACTCACACTCACTCACTCACTCACTCACACTCACTCACTCACTCATTCACTCACTCACTCACACACTCACACAAACTCACTCAAACACACTCACTCACTCACTCACTCACACTCACTCACTCACTCACACACTCACACTGACTCACTCACACACACTCACTCACTCACACTCACTCACTCACTCACTCACTCACTCACACTCACTCACTCACTCACACACTCACACTGACTCACTCACACACACTCACTCACACTCACTCACTCACTCACACTCACTCACACACTCACACTCACTCACACACACTCACTCACTCACTCACTCACTCACTCACACACTCACACTGACTCACTCACTCACACTCACACAAACTCACTCAAACACACTCACTCACTCACTCACTCACACTCACTCACTCACTCACACACTCACACTGACTCACTCACACACACTCACTCACTCACACTCACTCACTCACTCACTCACTCACTCAGACTCACTCACTCACTCACACACTCAGTCACTCACTCACACTCACTCACTCACAATCACTCACTCACACTCACTCACTCACTCACTCACACTCACTCACTCACACTCACTCACTCACTCACTCACTCACACACTCACACTCACACAAACTCACTCAAACACACTCACTCACTCACTCACACTCACACACTCACACACACTCACTCACTCACTCACTCACACACTCACACTGACTCACTCACACACACTCACTCACACTCACTCACTCACTCACACTCACTCACTCACACTGACTCACTCACTCACACTCACTCACTCACACTCAGTCACTCACTCACACTCACTCACTCATACTCACTAACTCACACTCACTCACTAACTAAATCACACTCAGTCACTCACACTCACTCACACACTCACACTCAGTCACTCACACACAGTCAGTCACTCACTCACACTCACTCACTCACACACATGAAGTCACTGACACACACTCACTCAATCACACACTCATCACTCACTCACACACACTCACTCTCACTCACTCATTCACTAACTCACACTCACTCACTAACTCTCACTCACACTCAGTAACTCACACTCAGTCACTCACACTCACTCACTCAGCCACTCACACTCACTCACTCTCTCACTCAGTCACTCACTCACTCACTCACTCACACACATGCAGTCACTCACACTCACTCACTCTCAGTCACCCACTCACACTCACTCACTCACAAGCAGTCACTCACTCACTAACTCACTCAGTCACTCACTCTCACTCACTCACTCACACACATGCAGTCCCTCACACATACTCAGTCACTCAGTCACTCACTCAGTAACTCACACTCAATCACACACACTCACTCACTCACACTCACTCACTCACTAACTCACACTCACTCAGTCAGTCACACACGCTCAGTCACTCAATCAGTCACTCACTCTCACTCACTCACACACATGCAGTCACTCACACACACTCACTCACACTCACTAAGCTCACTCACACTCAGTCACTCACTTTCACTCACACACTCAGTCACTCTCACTCACTAACTCACAATCAGTCACTCAGTCACTCACACTCACTCACACTCACTCACTCACTCAATCACTCACACTCATTCACTCACTCACACACACACACACTCACGAGTCACTCACTCACTAACTCACTCTCACACACTAAAACACTCACTCACACTCACGCACACTCACTCACTCACTAACTCAGTCACATTCACTCACTCACTCACACACATTCAGTCACTCACACGCACTCACTAACTCACTCTCACTCACTAACTCACTCACTCACACTCACTGACTCATTCACTCACACTCAGTCACTCACTCACTCACTCACTCACTCACTCAATTCAATTCAGTTTTATTTGTATAGCGCTTTTAACAATTGACATTGTCTCAAAACAGCTTTACACAATCAAAAGAATTATTTAAGTTTGTATGGAATGTGAATGTGTATGAATCAAAATGTTCAGATAGTCCCTGGTGAGCAAGCCCGAGGGCGACAGTGGCAAGGAAAAACTCCCTGAGATGGTAATAGGAAGAAACCTTGAGAGGAACCAGACTCAACAGGGAACCCATCCTCATCTGGGTGAAACAGATAGCAGGAAATGATCTGCATTTATACAGTGTTAAGTGTTCGGTTCAGCTATAATAGTTGATGTTAATTGATGTTAAAATGGAGTCTAGTAGTTATTGGAGACTCAGATAGACTTGTAGAAAGTCCTGAACTATCGAATTGTCAAGTCCTCAGAGAAACAGCTGCTAACACCAGTCGAGGCCAGAACCGTCTTCTAAGTAGAGAGAATCATCCCCAGACACCAGACGCATCCTAAAGAGACACACGGGGCATCCATGTGACGAGACCTCCAACCAGAAACGGGGCACCAGGATGGATCAGACAGGTCCGGAGGGCAGAGGGAGTCTGGATCACTGGCAGCTCAGGAACCACATGTGTAGCTCGACAGAGAGAGAGAGAGAGAGAGAGTGAAAGGGGGAGAGAGGGGGAGAGA
Organism: Channallabes apus; assembly: GCA_030522415.1. Classification (NCBI taxonomy): domain Eukaryota; kingdom Metazoa; phylum Chordata; class Actinopteri; order Siluriformes; family Clariidae; genus Channallabes; species Channallabes apus. The sequence goes on along the minus strand of CM060113.1, from coordinate 942,139 downwards.
GGAAAGAGAAAGAGGGGGAGGAAGAGAAGAAGAGGAGAGATGGCAGTTAGGTATGGTCACAGTCACAATGTCTAATGTGAATGTATATTTACTGTAGAGTGCAAGCAGGGACTCCGGCAGGACTAACTATGACATCATAACTAAAAGGGAGAGCCAGAAGGAAACACAAACATGAGGGGGAACTGAGATGTAAAGCAAACAATCACCTCACCGTCAACAAACCTGAGTGATCCAATGAGAGTGAGGAAGACAGCATCTAAACATACCAGTTCACCATAATACTCTACGTCCATGAGTCCCCCAGATCTGCTCCTTTACCTTATGGCAAATCTATTTATAAAAATGCTTGGCTAAATAAATAGGTTTTTAGCCTAGACTTAAACACTGAGACTGTGTCTGAGTCCCGAACACTATTTGGAAGACTAAAGAAAAAGAAAAAGCTCTGCCCCCAGCTGTAGTTTTCATCGTGATCGTAAGACACTAGCAGTTCGCTCAGATACTGCGGCGCGAGACCATTTAATGCTTTATATGTCAAGAGTAGTATTTTAAAATCAATGCGAAATTTCACAGGGAGCCAATGCAGTGAAGATAGGATAGGGGTGATGTGCTCATATCTTCTGGTTCTAGTGAGGACTCTCGCTGCTGCATTTTGGACTAGCTGAAGCTTGTTTATGCACCTAACTGAACAACCAGACAGTAAGGCATTACAATAGTCCAACCTAGAAGTGATAAAAGCATGAACTAGTTTTTCTGCATCGTTTAGCGACAATATATTTCTTATTTTGGCGATATTTCTGAGGTGAAAGAATGCTATCCTGGTGATATTATCTACATGAGCTTCAAATGAAAGGCTGGAATCTATAATCACGCTGAGGTCTTTTACTGTTGCACTTGTGTGACCTAAGATTTTACTCCTACTGTAGCTGTATGCGGTCCTATGACTAGAACTTCTGTCTTCTCTCTGATCTAGCTACACTAAGAGCTTTTCTATAGTTCAGGATGCTCTCTTTCCATGCTATTTGAAATACTAACAATTTAGATTGACGTTATTTACGCTCTAATTTCCGAGCGGTCTGTTTTAAAGTGCGTGTGTGATCGTTATACCAGGGAGCGAGTTTCTTATCTCTAATAATTTTTCTTTTAGCTGGAGCTACATTATCTAAGGTACAACGAAATGTCGACTCTAAATATTCAGTCGCCTGATCGAGTTCTGTGGGGTCAGACGGTGACCTAATCGAAGTTCACTCACTCACTCACACTCACTCACTCACACTCACTCAGTCATCTTCTATATCGCATCATCCTGTATTCAGGGTCGCAGGGGGGTGGATCCTGTTGCAGGAGACACTATGGGTAATTTGGGAACGCCAATTAGCCTAATCTAATCTGCATGTCTTTGGACTGTAGGAGGAAACCGGAGTATCCGGAGGAAACCCACCAAGCATGAGGACAACATGCAAACTCCATGCACACAGAGACGGGAATCGAGCCCGGCTGGGAATCGAACCCGGATAGTGCTAACCACTACACCACCATGCCGCCTTCACAGCGGTGATGTGAACTTTAACACACCCAGTTCAAATGGCAGGTTTTTGCTAAAAATGAACCATCAATCAGCTTATAGGACACGTGCAGTTTATCTAAATACTGATCACTCTCTGTACTGAGTACTGATCACCCGAGTACTGATCACCTGGGTATTTATCACCTGAGTACTGATCACCCGAGTACTGATCACCTGGGTATTTATCACCTGAGTACTCATCACCCGAGTACTGATCACCTGGGTATTAATCACTATCTGTATTGTCATGTACTCAGCATTGGTTTTATTTATTTATTTTACACAAACACGGTATAGACTTTTTCCACACGCTGTTTTATCCTCAGGGTGACACGGTGGTGTTGGGGTTAACACCGTGGTCTTGCACCTTCAGGGTTGAGAGTTTGAGTCCCCCATCCGGTCTGTGTGTGTGGAGTTTCCTCAGGTAGTCCAGTTGCTCCCAAAGACATGCAGATTAGGCTGATTGGTGTTTCTAAAAGAAGTGAGAATGTCTACATGCGTGTGAAAGTTTGGCACCATTGTTGAGTTTCCTAAACATGAAGAGGTGTGTGGTGAGGCTCGTCCAGTCACACACTCTTATTTAAATGATTTATTTGAAAAAATGGAAGCATGCTAGAGGGCTTGAGACATTTGCTCAGAAAGCTTATTCACACACACACACACACACACACACAAAGCTTGTTTGTCTTGCAATAATTACTGAACCTCTAAATGAGATTCAATTTGTTGAAAATGAGAAGAAAAAGGGTGATGTTTAAAGAGAAGTGTGTGTTTGTTCTTCATGCATTAGAAAATTAGAATCTGACAGTCAGAGGCACCGAACATCATGGATTGTCTCATTTCTCAGGCTGAATGTGTAAAGGGTAACTCTCACCATCCTCTCAGGCTGAACCCTGACTGCCTTGCTCCCTACATCGTGCACTACATCGAGGGGACGTCACATAATATTCAGAAGAAAAAATGGAAAGAGCAAAGACAGACAGATCTGAGCTCAACACGTCTGTTGATGTTGACTGAAGTAACAGATTAAACATCATTCCCATTAAAACTGCTCTAAAACTTCAACTAAACCTACACGAGCAGCAGCGTGATGCGCGAGCGAGCTCCGGCGTATCTGTTTCTCTGAGACGCAGCCAAAGCGCACTCGTCTTTTTCAGCCTGATCCTGAAAACCAGCAGCGCTTTAGCCGACCGCATTAACGCATCCTACTTTACTCTTCTCATCCGCACAATAAAAACAAAAAAAGCTCGAGTAGCGTGACGTTCCTCCAGACGCTGAAGACCAAAAAAGAGCATCTTGAAGAAGAAGTGAAGCATTTTGATTCTGCCGGGAACGACAGCGCAGCGTTGTCTCGCGTTCGCATTAAAATGATCTGTAGCTCTGAATATTGGCGGAAAGTGGACGGAAAAACACCAGGAGCCATGAAAGAGAGGAAGAAAAGCGAAACACCACTGAAGAAGAACCTCATCTGAGAAACTCCTGACAGTCTGAACATCACAGCGTCAGGTCACAGAAACTTTTGTAAAAGTTTAGTATGTTTATGTTCAAGAAATTCTGCACTTTATGTTTCATTTATAATGACTCGCACACACACACACAAACACACACACATCAGACTACATGAATGCAGGGTGGAGCTTGTCTAAAACAGGGCGTGGTTGAGTCGTGATCCTGTTCTAGACTTTAAGCTCCTCCTCCAGTTTAATCTGATCGAGTCTCCTACATGTAGGATTTGGGTCCCTGACTCCGCCCCGGTCCAGCACCGAGCCGTCATTCACACAGGCTTTGTGTTTATCCCCGGCGCTCAGATCATGTGATGTGATTATTAGGACGGAGGCTGTGTTTAATCTGCGTATCTCTGATATTTGATCAGAATAAACACACACTGCTCTGAGGTACAGGGACAGACGAGCGAATATGAAATCTAATATTTCACTCTCTGCTGTTTTGCATAGTCCGCGGTGTGTACGGATCCGGCAGCGTTCCTCTTCACTTATCACAGATATTTAATGAAACTCCTCCGTCCTGTCCTGATGTGCAGAGACACGAGCCATCGGATTTCAGAGGTACAGCGCTTACATTTTTATCAGTTCCTCACGAATATTTACCAAAACACATCCTGCAAATATCAGAATTCATTACGCTCTCTGTTTTATAGCCTCCGAGTCCTGAGATATGCTGTTTTTTTCTCACCCATCACCAATATGGAGCTCACACACGTCTGCAGGTGGGACGTGAACCAGAGTGCGGTGATGCTACACTGCAGCGTGAGTGAACCGGCGATGCTCTAACAACTAATTAAACTTAGAAAACACAGATTTAATTACATCAGTTTATAACTCAGGAGTGTTTATGCTCAGGGAAGTTTTGGTGAGTTCAGAAAAACTTTAGCATAATTTATCAAAGTGAAATTAACTTGATTCTGGTCAAATCCACTGATTCTTACGATATCACAATAAACCTGGGATACAATTTTTAAACTTATTTCTCGACCTGTTTCACTATTTGAAGCTTTAATTCTCCTCGTTCTGTTAGCAGATTTGACACGAATGTTCAAAATTAACAGCCAACAGACAAGAAAATTTACACCTACAGACAGTAAAATATGACAAGAATTATGTTTAATAAACTTACACCGCGTTTCAAATTATTATGCAAATTGGATGTAAGTGTCATAAACATTAAATGTTTAGTTTTTAAATTAAACTCATGGATGGTGTCGTGTCTCAGGGCTCTTTGGGTCACTGAAATGAATCTCAGACACGTGTGATAATTAGTTTGCCAGATGAGGACAATTAAAGGAAAAGTCCTGAAGAAGGTTGTTCCACATTATTAAACAGGTCGCAGGTTTCAAGCGATATGGGAAAGAAAAAGGATCTCTGCTGCCGAAAAGCGGCAAATAGTGCAATGCCTTGGACACGGTATAAAAACATTAGATATTTCATGAAAACTTAAGCGTGATCATCGTACTGTGAAGACATTTGTGGCTGATTCAGAGCACAGACAGGTTCGTGCAGATAAAGGCAGAATGAAGAAGGTTTGTGTAAGACAAATTCATCAGATTAAGAGAGCAGCTGCTGAAATGCCATTACAAAGCAGCAAACAGGTATTTGAAGCTGCTGGTGCCTCTGGAGTCCCGCGAACCTCAAGGTGTTGGATCCTTTAAAGGCTTGCAGTTGTGCATAAACCTACTATTCGGCCCCTAATCAATGCTCACAAGCAGAAACGGTTGCAGTGGGTCCAGGCATACATGAAGACAAGTTTATAAACAGTCTTGTTTACTGATGAGTGTCGTGCGACCCTGGATGGTCCAGATTAATGGAGTAGTGGATGGTTGGTGGATGGCCATCATGTCCCAACAAGGCTGCGACGTCAACAAGGAGGTGCCGGAGTCATGTTTTGGGCCAGAATCATGGGGAGAGAGCTGGTCGGCCCCTGTAGGGTCCCTGAAGGTGTGAAAATGACCTCTGCACAGTATATTTACTGATCACTTTCTTCCATGGTACAAAAAGAAGAACCGTGGCTTCCGTAACAAAATCATGTTCATGCACGACAATGCACCATCTCATGCTGCAAAGAATACCTCTGTGTCATTGGCTGCTATGGGGATAAAAGATGAGAAACTCATGGTGTGGCCATGAGCGTTTTCAGTTTTTTTTTTTTTTTTTTATAAATATTATCATTAGGATGTTTGTTCAATAAAATTTAAAATTATACCCTAACAGTTGATAACTAGAAAATTATACTGACTGTCATTTGCATTTACTAATTATGAAAATCCGAGAAAGATATAATTTGCGTAATAATTTGGAACGAGTGTATATATGTGGTTTATTGTAATTTCTCATACCACAATTATTTCTTTTTCAGTTTCAAAAGAAAAAAACTTCACTTTCTTTTTATTTCACTCGCTCCCTCACCCGTCTCTCTCTCTCTCTCTCTCTCTCTCTCTCTCTGCGCATGCGCTGGGTGTGAGCGAGCGTGAGGAAGTTTTTTCTTCCGGCAACTATTTATTTATTTATATATATACACATTTTTTTTCTTTTATAATCAGTAAATGCTAATGTGCCTCCCTTCATAAAGAACGAGGCTATAATGAAGGAGCTGGCCCGTTTTGGGAAGTTTGTCGGCCCCATGAGAGCCACGTCCCGCTCGGGTGCAGAAGCCCCAACATGCGGCACATCCTGTCCTTCCGTTTAAACAATGAAGAACAGACACTAAATGTGAATTTTAAATGTAAAGACGGCAACAACAGCTACACTGTCTACGCCACCACGGAGCCGCTGAGGTGTTTCGAGTGCGGAGACGTCGGTCACAAGAGACTGAACTGTCCTCACGGAGCCGTGCAGCCGGGGAGCTCGCGCACCGACACACCCGGGACACAGCGGCAGCGGTGCGAGGACAGCCGGCGGCGGAGCACCGAGGAGTCCGGACCTGTGGAGGGCCTCGCCGACACACCCGAACTCCCACAGGTCAGTACTGAACACACCGGCAGCACTGAGACACACCCTGCGCTCGGGCTGAACCCGACACCGGTACCACTGTACACAGCGCGAGCGCAGAACCCGATGCCGGTACAGTGTTTAGTGCTGACAGTGACCACGCCCACAACGTCCGCACCGAAACACAGCAGCCGCAGACCAGCACAACACCACAGACACCAAAGGACATAAAACAGAGGAGAAAACGAGAGGAGACGTCCGAACCGACAAATAAGCGTAAAACCCGCAGTCAGACCCAGAGCACCGCACACACACACACACACACACACACACACACACCTGCAGGTATAGAGGAGCAGGTCAACCTGTTCCTACAGCTGTCCAAAACACAGAGGAAACATGTAGTCAAAACATTAAAAGAACTGAAAAAAACTAACACAACAGGTAACAAAAAACAAACTGTCACTCATAAAGAAGAAGAAAAAATGGACAACAACTGAAACCAAAACCACAAACTGTAAATAAAACTGTAAATTAATGGGCAAAAAAAAACTGAAAAAAAAGACTTGTTGATAACAGGAACGTGGGGTGGGGGGAGGGGGGGAGGGGTTAGTGGGTGTTTTTATACAAAAAATTAGTTTTTATATATATTATTGAACATATGTTAATATATTGTGTGTATGTATATGTGTACAAGTAAGGATGAGTGTGTGTGTGTGTGTATATAGTGTGTGTATGTGTGTATATATATATATATATATATATATATATATATATATATATATATGTGTGTGTACTGTATGTGTGTATGTGTATGTGCATATGTAATATGCGTAGAAAGGTGCATGTGTGTAAATATATGTACATTTACTTTTTCTTTTTCTTATCACCCGTCTCTCTCACCCGTCTCTCTCTCTCTCTCTCTCTCTCACCCGTCTCTCTCTCTCTCTCTCTCTCTCACCCGTCTCTCTCTCTCTCTCTCTCTCACCCGTCTCTCTCACCCGTCTCTCTCTCACCCGTCTCTCTCACCCGTCTCTCTCACCCGTCTCTCTCTCACCTGTCTCTCTCACCCGTCTCTCTCTCTCTCTCTCACCCGTCTCTCTCACCCGTCTCTCTCTCACCCGTCTCTCTCTCACCCATCTCTCTCTCACGCGTCTCTCTCTCTCTCACCCGTCTCTCTCTCTCTCTCTCTCACCCGTCTCTCTCTCTCTCACCCGTCTCTCTCTCTCTCACCCGTCTCTCTCTCTCTCTCTCTCTCACCCGTCTCTCTCTCACCCGTCTCTCTCTCTCTCACCCGTCTCTCTCTCACCCGTCTCTCTCTCTCTCTCTCTCACCCGTCTCTCTCTCACCCGTCTCTCTCTCTCTCTCTCACCCGTCTCTCTCTCACCCGTCTCTCTCTCTCTCTCTCACCCGTCTCTCTCTCACCCGTCTCTCTCTCTCTCTCTCTCACCCGTCTCTCTCACCCGTCTCTCTCTCTCTCTCTCACCCGTCTCTCTCTCTCTCTCTCACCCGTCTCTCTCTCTCTCTCTCTCACCCGTCTCTCTCTCACCCGTCTCTCTCTCTCTCTCACCCGTCTCTCTCTCACCCGTCTCTCTCTCTCTCTCTCTCACCCGTCTCTCTCACCCGTCTCTCTCTCTCTCTCTCACCCGTCTCTCTCTCTCTCTCTCACCCGTCTCTCTCTCTCTCTCTCTCACCCGTCTCTCTCTCACCCGTCTCTCTCTCTCTCTCTCACCCGTCTCTCTCTCACCCGTCTCTCTCTCTCTCTCTCACCCGTCTCTCTCACCCATCTCTCTCTCTCTCTCTCACCCGTCTCTCTCACCCGTCTCTCTCTCTCTCTCTCTCACCCGTCTCTCTCTCTCTCTCTCTCACCCGTCTCTCTCACCCGTCTCTCTCTCTCTCTCTCTCTTCAAGTTCATAAGAGAAAGTGTGAGTGAGGAGCCGCAGTGAAGCAGCGTGAACTCGTCTGTCCTGAAGATTACAGTTCCAGCTTGACCTCTGACTGTAACACGGCACTCGCACTGGAGACTCCTTACACTGACATTATCAACACAGTAAAACCTTCAGTGATGTTTGTTTACGTTTCCGCGGGTGTTTGAGTCGAGGTGGACTTTTGAGTCGTTGAAGTTTATAACCGCTGCAGCTCGTTAACTCTACACAGCACTGCGGAGTTTCATTTTATTCGTCTTTTCTTTCTACACCTCAGCAGTAATAGAGTGTAGACCTGTTATAACCCGGGCAGATATAAAATATTCACCTAAGAATTAATAAAACATTTTATTTTATTATTTATTTATGACAATATCAAAGAGCATGTTGATGTTTTTTTTTATATGTATCAGATTCTTTCCTGCTTCTCTCCTTTTGATTATTATTTTCCGAGTCTCTATGGTTCCAGAGGCTCGCGGTCTCAGGCCACACCCCTACACGGCGGTAGCGAGTGAGACAAACCTCAGGTGTAAACCACCTCCAAAGTATTTGTAATGTTATAGTAGAACAATAGAAGAGACTGTATCCAATGCGGTACCTGGCGTGTGTGTTGTACCGCGCTGCGCCGAGTGAACGCGGATTAGTTATGATAACGTCCTGTTTGATCAATTATCACTGTTAATGACTCTTAGACCAAACAACAAACATTAGTAACAGTAACTTGGAGTGTCCCTGTAGCGTATCCCTGACTCCGCCCCTTGTCCTCTCCATCAGGGCCTGGGCATCCTGAGGACGTCCTGAAGCGTCCATGATGAGCTCGCTGCAAGCTGTTGTGGCCGTGTTTTGCTCCACGTCGCTAATATTTATCTGAACAGGGCTATAATTGGCGCGGTCCTTTAAAGCTCTGCTCTTTTGAAGCAAATGAAGGTCACGTTCGAGTCCACGTTACTCATAACTCGTATAGCGCCGCGCTGGGCTGAGCCGCCATGACCTCATGCTCACGCACGTCCCCGACCAGCGTCCATGTGTTTTTACTGTTTCTGCTAATGGCTGAGAGCTTTTAGTGTGGAGAGGCGTTTAAAAAACCTCAGCACTCTTCACAACACACACACACACACACACACACACACACAGAACCATTAGAGGCCGGCTAGAACCTGAGAGATGTGGCGTTTGGAGACGGTCTGAGCCCGGCTGCGTGTGTGACGCTGGTGTAAAGAGCTGAATGGCCGAGCTACATCTGGTTGGTGTTGTAGTTTCGGAGGTTTCGTTTGTTTTATCTGTGATTAGATCCGTTAATTCAGTGCAGTGCTGTGTGTAAGTGTTTATTGCTGCTGTTCGGGACGGTTTAGAGCTAAAAGAGCGCTTTAAAGATTTCTCAATTAAGCAGAACGGATTTATTATCTGGAACACAGAGCCGGAGTCAGTGCAGGGTTTTATTACTGCTGTCATCAACATTACTGTAGCCCACACACACACACACACACACGCACACACACACACAAGAAATACTGATTGTCTACTTTATCCAGTATTTAAACCATAATAATTTAATGACACACACAATGCGTCTATGAAATATCAGCACCACACACACACACACACACACACCTTCTCTGCACCACTTACACACACACACACACATCTCCACTACACACTAGCTAACTATCTTACTTAGTGGTAATTATCAGTTTTAGCAATTATTAGATTAAGTGCAATTATGGAAAAAAATAATCGGATTCCAGGTTGGAAAAAGTTTTACAAATTATTAAAAATATAATATAATGTAAATAGAAACATTAATCAGCCAATCAGCTGTGGAGTTTTAGCCAATGATCTAACAGAAGCCGCTGTGATAAAGTGAAGATTGTAATGAGACAGTTCCTGGGTTTGCGATGATCGAATCAGGCTGTTGAGATTTGACGAGTCTGTTAGCCAATGAGCTGATCAGAATTCATTGCATGGTTTTAATCATAAAGTTTACTCTCTATAAAGTTCAGTGAGAGTTTAACTCGAGCAGCGGCTCCGTCTCATATCCATTGATATCCCCTAACATGTGAATGCGCCCTTTTAAGTGTGTGTCTACACCCCGAGGGAGGGAACGAGGGAGGGCCATTACTGCGAAAGTCACGAAGTATTTACACAGTGCTTTTAGTGTCTCTTTTTTTCTGGCGCTGGTGAAAATTAATGAAAGCCACACTTTGCGAATCAGGGCAGAAACAAATTTACACTTAGCAGAGTTCAATTTGTCGCACGGCATCCGGGCTTGTTTTTCAGGGGAGAAAAAACCATTATGGTGGATTATTATGCAGCGTGCGACCCCCAGGAGTTTATGGGCCATGCAAATGGCATCGAGGCATATTTTTCCGCCTAATGGATGCCTACACATCGATGTGGTAATAATAATGATAATAATAAAAACATTTTTCCCCCTCTCAGCTAAGCCAACCTTTACCACCTTGTATATTAACTCAGCGTGAGTCACAAACACACACACACACACACACACATACACACAGCCCGGAGCGATGCATCGGGGAAAAAGCAAAAGATCAGGATGGAAAATGGAGGCTGAAAACAGAGACTTCTAACCTGCATAACATTACGCATCATTTGCATTTTGTTAAAGCAGGAGCGAGCGAGCGGCCCCCCGAAAACCTCCCACAACGTCATAAATCAAACAGAGCGAGCGTGCAGGTCAAACACTGCTAAACACTCACATCTGAGCCATGCAACACACATCTACAGCTACAGCACACACCAGAGCCAAACTTCCTCTTTTGGATAAAACACTACTGCAGAGAAAATCGATGCAAAAACAGTTTATCCATCAATCCATGAATACATTCATCAATACATTCATCAATACATCCATCAATACATAAATCAACCAATACATCCATCCATCCATCCATCAGTACATCAAACAATACATCTATCAATACATCTATTCATTCATCCATCCATCAATACATCCATCATGACATACACCAACACATCCATAAACAGATCCGTCCATCAATATATCAATCAATATATCTATCAATACATCCATCCATCAATACATCTATCATCACATACACCAATCGATACACATTATACACTCTATACACTTTATACACAGTACAGTATACACTCTATACACTCTATACACATTATACATTCTATACACATTATACACTTTATTATACATTCTATACACTCTATACACATTATACACTCTATACACTTTATACACAGTACAGTATACACTCTATACACTCTATACACATTATACATTCTATACACATTATACACTTTATTATACATTCTATAGACTCTATACACATTATACACTCTATACACTCTATACACATTATACACTCTATACACTTTATACACAGTATACACTCTATACACTCTATAGACATTATACACTCTATACACAGTATACACTCTATACACTCTATAGACATTATACACTCTATACACTTTATACACAGTATAAACTCTATACACTCTATAGACATTATACACTCTATACACATTATACACTCTATACACATTATACAATCTATACACTTTATAAACAGTATAAACTCTATACGCTCTATACACATTATACACTCTATACACATTATACACTCTATAGACATTATACACTCTATACACTTTATACACAGTATACACTCTATACACTCTATAGACATTATACACTCTATACACATTATACACTCTATACACTCTATAGACATTATACACTCTATACACTTTATACACAGTATACACTCTATACACTCTATAGACATTATACACTCTATACACATTATACACTCTATAGACATTATACACTCTATACACTTTATACACAGTATACACTATATACGCTCTATACACATTATACGCTCTATACACATTATACACTCTATACACATTATACACTCTATACACTTTATACACAGTATACACTCTATACACTCTATACACATTATACACTCTATACACATTATACACTCTATACACATTATACACTCTATACACTTTATACACAGTATACACTCTATACACATTATACACTCTATACACATTATACGCTCTATACACATTATACACTCTATACACATTATACACTCTATACACTTTATACACAGTATACACTCTATACACTCTATACACATTATACACTCTATACACATTATACACTCTAGACACTTTATACACAGTATACACTCTATACACTCTATACACATTATACACTCTATACACATTATACGCTCTATACACATTATACACTCTATACACATTATACACTCTATACACATTATACACTCTATACACATTATACGCTCTATACACATTATACACTCTATACACATTATACACTCTATACACTTTATACACAGTATACACTCTATACACTCTATACACATTATACACTCTATACACATTATACACTCTAGACACTTTATACACAGTATACACATTATACACTCTATACACATTATACACTCTATACACTTTATACACAGTATACACATTATACACTCTGTACACATTATACACTCTATACACTCTATACACATTATACACTCTATACACATTATACACTCTATACACATTATACACTCTATACGCTCTATACACATTATACACTCTATACACATTATACACTCTATACACTTTATACACAGTATACACATTATACACAGTATACACATTATACACTCTATACACATTATACACTCTATACACTTTATACACAGTATACACATTATACACTCTATACATATTATACACTCTATACACTTTATACACAGTATACACATTATACACTCTATACACATTATACACTCTATACACATTATACACTCTATACACTTTATACACAGTATACACTCTATACACATTATACACTCTATACACATTATACGCTCTATACACATTATACACTCTATACACATTATACACTCTATACACTTTATACACAGTATACACTCTATACACTCTATACACATTATACACTCTATACACATTATACACTCTAGACACTTTATACACAGTATACACTCTATACACTCTATACACATTATACACTCTATACACATTATACGCTCTATACACATTATACACTCTATACACATTATACACTCTATACACATTATACACTCTATACACATTATACGCTCTATACACATTATACGCTCTATACACATTATACACTCTATACACTTTATACACAGTATAACCTCTATACACTCTATACACATTATACACTCTATACACATTATACACTCTAGACACTTTATACACAGTATACACATTATACACTCTATACACATTATACACTCTATACACTTTATACACAGTATACACATTATACACTCTATACACATTATACACTCTATACACTCTGTACACATTATACACTCTATACACTCTATACACATTATACACTCTATACACATTATACACTCTATACACATTATACACTCTATACGCTCTATACACATTATACACTCTATACACATTATACACTCTATACACTTTATACACAGTATACACATTATGCACTCTATACACATTATACGCTCTATACACTCTATACACATTATACACTCTATACACATTATACGCTCTATACACATTATACACTCTATACACTTTATACACAGTATACACTCTATACGCTCTATACACATTATACACTCTATACACATTATACACTCTATACACTTTATACACAGTATACACATTATACACTCTATAGACATTATACACTCTATACACTTTATACACAGTATACACATTATACACTCTATACACATTATACACTCTATACACAGTATACACTCTATACACATTATACACTCTATACACTTTATACACAGTATACACATTATACACTCTGTACACATTATACACTCTATACACTCTATACACATTATACACTTTATACACAGTATACACTCTATACACATTATACACTCTATACACTTTATTATACATTCTATACACTCTATACACTCTATACACATTATACACTCTATACACTTTATACACAGTATACACATTATACACAGTATACACATTATACACTCTATACACATTATACACTCTATACACTTTATACACAGTATACACATTATACACTCTATACATATTATACACTCTATACACTTTATACACAGTATACACATTATACACTCTATACACATTATACACTCTATACACATTATACACTCTATACACTTTATACACAGTATACACTCTATACACATTATACACTCTATACACTTTATTATACATTCTATACACTCTATACACTCTATACACATTATACACTCTATACACATTCTATACACTCTATACACTCTATACACATTACAATAGTCCAACCTAGAGGTGATAAAAGCATGAACTAGTTTTTCTGCATCGTTTAGCGACAATATATTTCTTATCTTGGCAATATTTCTGAGGTGAAAGAATGCTATCCTGGTGATATTATCTACATGAGCTTCAAATGAAAGGCTGGAATCTATAATCACGCCGAGGTCTTTTACTGTTGCACTTGTGTGATCTAAGATTTTACTCCTAGCTGTATGCGGTCCTATGACTAGAACTTCTGTCTTATCCGGATTAAGCAGAAGGAAGTTAATTACCATCCAATTTCTTATGTCATGCACACATTGCTCAACTTTAGTAAGCTAGTTTTTCTCATTAGGTTTTGCTGAGACATATAACTGTGTCGTCAGCATAACAATGAAAACTAATACCATGCTTACGGATTATGTTGCCCAGAGGAAGCATGTAAAGGGAAAAAAGCAGTGGGCCTAAATCTGAACCCTGCGGAACGCCAAACTCCACTAGAGAACATGCAGAATAATCACCATTTAAGTCTACATACTGATAACGATCGGTCAAATAGGATCTGAGCCAGGAGAGGGCTGTACCCTTAATTCCTACTACATTTTCTAATCTGTGAAGAAGAATAGCATGATCAATAGTGTCAAAAGCTGCACTGAGGTCGAGTAATACAAGCATAGTTACACAACCCTGATCAGAGGCCAATAGGAGGTCATTTACTACTTTAACGAGTGCTGTTTCTGTGCTGTGATGAGGCCTAAATCCTGACTGGTACAGTTCATGTATGCCATTTCTATGTAGATATGAGCATAGCTGCTCCGCTACTATCTTTTCCAGAATCTTAGAGATAAAGGGGAGGTTTGATATTGGCCTGTAATTGGACAGCTGACAGGGGTCGAGGTCAGGTTTCTTAATTATTGGTTGTATAACTGCTAATTTAAAAGATTTTTGAACATAACCAATGCTGAGTGAGGAATTAATTATTCTCAACAGCGGTTCTGTTATTACTGGTACTATCTGTTTAAGAAAATGTGTCGGTATAGGATCTAATATACAGGTTGATGAATTTGCAGAAGAGATGAGTGAAATTAGTTCATTCTCTTCAAGAGGAGTAAAGTATTCTAGGTTCCGATCTGACATGGCTAGGGTTAACATCTGTATCAATTACATTGTTCGCTTTCAAAGCCTCAATTTTATGCCTGATATTTACAATTTTATTATTAAAAAAGTTCATGAAGTCCTCACTATTGCATGATGTTGTTGTGGAGATTTCTGTAGTGGTCTTATTTCTGGTTAATTTGGCTACGGTATTAAATAAAAATCTAGGATTATTTTTATTTTCTTCTATAAGAGTGGAGAGATACGTTGATCTAGCTACACTAAGAGCTTTCCTATAGTTCAGGATGCTCTCTTTCCATGCTATTTGAAATACTAACAATTTAGTTTGATGCCATTTACGCTCTAATTTCCGAGCGGTCTGTTTTAAAGTGCGCGTGTGATCGTTATACCACACCCCCTCCCTTAAGTATCACTAAACTCATCACATAGTTTTAAAAGTAACTCCACAATGTCAGGAAGTGCTGCAGCTCCAGATCCTAAGCTATGATTAATGCTAATTGGTTCTCAGAGGAACCTCAGCAGCAGCGTTTCAACAGCACACAGTTAATTATAACATTTTAACTTTTAACTTCATCATCAAAGCGACACGAAGGTAATGATTAAATAAGAGTGGGACGTAATTAACAGTTTGTCACACACGCTTTCTCTTAATAATGATGAATAGATGACAGATTATACATCCTTGTATTTTTGTCTTTATTCGCTGATAGTTGTAGATATTTAACAGTAGGGGGGTAATAATGTCTCATCAGCCCCGCCCCTTCATTCTCATTGGTCAGTCATTGTCAAGTTTGAAAACTGAACCTTCAAAGAAGAGTGGACAGATCAAAGTTTGACCTTCCTGCAGGAAGTTGAAAACAAGTTTGTCTCATATGTTCTGAATCCGTGACATTAATGTAAAGCAGTAGTGTGAAGCGCCACTGAGATAAAAGGAGTAGCTTTTTATGGGTAGCTTTTTTTTAGCAGGGGTAGCTCGGTGGTTAAGGCATTGGACTACGGTTCGGAAGATCCCAGGTTCAAACCCCACAACCACCAAGATGCCACTGTTGGGCCCTTGAGCAAGGCCCTTAACCCTCAACTGCTCAGATGTGTAATGAGATAAAAATGTAAGTCACTCTGGATAAGAGCATCTGCCAAATGCCTAAATGTAAATGTAAATAAAACACGGGCCGTTGGAGCAAACACATCCACAGCAGTCTGACCTGAAAATATGTTATAACATTGACTTCACTCAACATTGATTTTAAAGTAGATTTTTTTTTTTATCTAAATGTGGAGTAAAAGTGATGTTATGAACAGTTATGTGCTGGATTTAATAATCTACTGTATAATAATCTACTAATGCGCTACTGTCTCAATGTAAACAAACACCTGGACCAATAGATATTAATTAGAAAAGATAAAGTGAATATTTTGACTGGGATTAGTTCATATTTTACATCACAGTTTAGAAGTGAACACTTTATGGACTTCTTTAAGATCACAAAGCTCCGGACTTCTGGTAGTTCCCAGAATTTCAAAATCTACAAAAGGGGGCGGGGCTTTTTCATATTTAGCTCCAAAGCTTTGGAATAGCCTTCCAGACAGTGTTCGGGGAGCAGACACGGTTTCTCAGTTCAAAAGTAGACTCAAGACGCATCTTTTTAATCTGGCATACACATAACTCATCCCAGTACTCATACTCCAGTACACCTATACCGAATGGCAACTACGCTAATTCTCCCCATCTGTTCTGTATTTCTCTACCCATCCCGAGGCATCGGGAGATTTTGCCAGCTTCAGTAGACAAAGGCCGACCCCGCGAGGTTCCTGAGGCATCCAGAGAAGGACCAGCTCCAGCTGGATTCAGCTTTATGATGGTTGGAGCTACACATGCTGCTCCTGTGCTTCCAGTGATCCAGACCTCATCTGCCCTCTGCACCTACTGACTCGTCCCTATGCTGAACTGGTCTTCATGTCAATTTAAATAATTTCTGTCATATTGAATTTTCACCTGCACAACACACAAGATGTTATATCATTTCTATCTGTTATCGCCCAAATGAGGATGGGTTCCCTGTTGAGTCTGGTTCCTCTCAAGGTTTCTTCCTAATGCCATCTCAGGGAGTTTTTCCTTGCCACCGTCGCCGTCACCCTTGGCTTGCTCATCAGAGAAATTTCATTCATTCGTCTCATTATTATTATTATCTAGACACAATTTCCTCACACATATACACTTCCATTTATTTTATTTTCTAACAAAATGTTTTTACTTTTTTGTGAAGCTGCTTTGAGACAATGACCATCGTTAAAAGCGCTATATAAATAAAATTGAATTGAATTTTTTTTTTATATTTTCACTTTGTCTGAAATAACAGCGCTGAAGTGGTATAAGTGAATTTTAACACGCTGGAGTCGTTTTAAGACAAAACTTCATCTTTATCTGATCTACTTTTTCCATTTCTCATCTGTGATTCTCTCTCCGATTACCGAACAGGGAGTGTATTTGTCTGAGCACCAAAGAAGGACAACTTAGTGTAAACAAGGCGTCAGATACTCAACCTTACAGAATGTCATTTCTGTCTATTAATAAGTTAGACAGAGAGTTCTGCTGTACAGAAACACACACGTACACGGACGTGGACTTCAACCTCTAATAATAATAATAATAATAATAATAATAATAATAATAATAATAATATCACAGACATGACTCAGGTTCTATATATTCTAACATCTGTAATAGTTTGTAATTGTCAGTAGCAGGGTTTGTTTTAATTTAGCTTTATGTCTATAACATTGCGTTATTACAGTGGTGTGAAAAACTATTTGCCCCCTTCCTGGTTTCTTATTCTTTTGCATGTTTGTCACACTTAAATGTTTCTGCTCATCAAAAACCGTTAACTATTAGTCAAAGATAACATAATTGAACACAAAATGCAGTTTTTAAATGAAGGTTTACGTTATTAAGGGAGAAAAAAAACTCCAAATCTACATGGCCCTGTGTGAAAAAGTGATTGCCCCCCTTGTTAAAAAATAACTTAACTGTGGTTTATCACACCTGAGTTCAATTTCTGTAGTCACCCCCAGGCCTGATTACTGCCACACCTGTTTCAATCAAGAAATCACTTAAATAGGAGCTACCTGACACAGAGAAGTAGACCAAAAGCACCTCAAAAGCTAGACATCATGCCAAGATCCAAAGAAATTCAGGAACAAATGAGAACAAAAGTAATTGAGATCTATCAGTCTGGTAAAGGTTATAAAGCCATTTCTAAAGCTTTGGGACTCCAGCGAACCACAGTGAGAGCCATTATCCACAAATGGCAAAAACATGGAACAGTGGTGAACCTTCCCAGGAGTGGCCGGCCGACCGAAATTACCCCAAGAGCGCAGAGACGACTCATCCGAGAGGCCACAAAAGACCCCAGAACAACATCTAAAGAACTGCAGGCCTCACTTGCCTCAATTAAGGTCAGTGTTCACGACTCCACCATAAGAAAGAGACTGGGCAAAAACGGCCTGCATGGCAGATTTCCAAACCGCAAACCACTTTTAAGCAAAAAGAACATTAAGGCTCGTCTCAATTTTGCTAAAAAACATCTCAATGATTGCCAAGACTTTTGGGAAAATAACTTGTGGACCGACGAGACAAAAGTTGAACTTTTTGGAAGGTGCGTGTCCCGTTACATCTGGCGTAAAAGTAACACAGCATTTCAGAAAAAGAACATCATACCAACAGTAAAATATGGTGGTGGTAGTGTGATGGTCTGGGGTTGTTTTGCTGCTTCAGGACCTGGAAGGCTTGCTGTGATAGATGGAACCATGAATTCTACTGTCTACCAAAAAATCCTGAAGGAGAATGTCCGGCCATCTGTTCGTCAACTCAAGCTAAAGCGATCTTGGGTGCTGCAGCAGGACAATGACCCAAAACACACCAGCAAATCCACCTCTGAATGGCTGAAGAAAAACAAAATGAAGACTTTGGAGTGGCCTAGTCAAAGTCCTGACCTGAATCCTATTGAGATGTTGTGACATGACCTTAAAAAGGCGGTTCATGCTAGAAAACCCTCAAATAAAGCTGAATTACAACAATTCTGCAAAGATGAGTGGGTCAAAATTCCTCCAGAGCGCTGTAAAAGACTCGTTGCAAGTTATCGCAAACGCTTGATTGCAGTTATTGCTGCTAAGGGTGGCCCAACCAGTTATTAGGTTCAGGGGGCAATTACTTTTTAACACAGGGCCATGTAGGTTTGGATTTTTTATTCTCCCTAAATAATAAAACCCTCATTTAAAAACTGCATTTTGTGTTTACTTGTGTTATCTTTGACTAATAGTTAAATGTGTTTGATGATCAGAAACATTTTGTGTGACAAACATGCAAAAGAATAAGAAATCAGGAAGGGGGCAAATAGTTTTTCACACCACTGTATGTCCTTGTTGCTTGTGTCAAAATGTGCTGTAGAGTCGTTTTCATGACCTTATGAATTTGTTTATATCATTAACGGCTTGAAGTGGGGTCACTACGCTTTAAAGATTAACCCCACTGGTAAAGACCGCAAGATCTTCAGAGACAATTTTAAATGGGGGGCGTCTGGGGTGGAATGGGGCGGATACGCTACAAAATCTAACCATTAATGACGTGTACTTACACTAATTTAAAATCAAATTTAAATCAGCTCTCCCACCTTCACCTACAGTCTCTATGCCTCGTGTGTGTGTGTGTGTGTGTGTGTGTGTGTGTGTGTGTGTGTGTGTGTGAAGAGGAGCTGCTCAATGTGGAAGTGAGTGGAGCTTAAAGTGGAGTCGGTGTGTGATTTCAGTGGAGTGTTTTAATATTATTTAAGGATCTCGTTAAAATTGTCTCGCAGAAGTTCTCGTCGTCTCCATGTCAGATTATACAGCGAGATCTTCTAATGATTAAGTAAAACTTTCTGAGTTTTAACAAAGACACTGATGTCAACTCTACACCAAAGAGTCTCATGCACACACACACACACACACACACACACACACACACACACACACACGACCAGGTCATGTTCTTACACATTTTCATGTTTGCACACTTTTTCTACTTGAGAAAAATAAATGATGCAGAACAGCATTGATGTGCAGATCCAGAGATTAATAAGATGTTAACACATTTTATAAATATCCGTATAGATGTGTGGGAGACACAGGAAGTGATGTCGGAGGCAGAAGCGTATCAGTCAGAGAAAGGAGGTGATGGTGTGCAGGAGGCTCTGGACCCAGCAGGAGCTCGTCTAATGTGCCTGATGGAGAAGGAGCAGAGCAGAAACTCCACCATCATAATGCAATTAACTGCACAAGATTGGCCACATCCTTCTTCCTGCTGTCAGAGAGAATACAGAAGGGCTTTCTGAACACACACACACACACACACACACAGACACACACACACACACACAGACAAACTCTCTCTCTTTCTCTAAACAAAAGAGTGGATTTAAAATTAAAACTCAAGCTCATCATCCATAATTTCACATTCTTTAATATTCACTATGATTTCACAAAAAGGTTTTCTTCCTTATCTTGTGTTTGGGGAAAAGAGGAACATCCAACACACACACACACACACACACACACACACACCATGAACCCCTCCTGGTCATTTATCAGTGCGATATTGCTGCAGCCTTTTTCTGAGCACAGCGTATTTTTCGCTCTCGGAGCTTCTTTCACTTATTAATGAGATCATATTCGATCCTCCTCTTCCTCCCACACACACACACACACACACACACACACACACACACACACACATTGAGCCTTTGAGGAGTTTCTCTCTTTACTTGGACTCACATATGAGACACAGAGATACACACGGCTGATAATCATTATTCAACCTGCTGGCACAAGCAATAAAATCCTCTTCTTCTCTCTTCCTCCTTCCCCTCCATCCTCCTCCTTCCCCACCATCCTCCTCCTTCCATTCCTTCCTCCTCCTTCCCCTCCATCCTCCTCCTTCCATTCCTTCCTCCTCCTTCCCCTCCATCCTCCTCCTTCCCCTCCATCCTCCTCGTTCTCCTCCTCGTTCTCCCACTCGGAGAGTTGGCTGCTTATCAGGCTGCCGGTTCGAGCTGCGAGTGAAGTGTGTGATTGTTATTAACTCAGTGTGGATATCATCGAGACAAAGCTGTATCATCTCCCGACTGGAACAGATTAAATTATATTAGAGAAGAAGAGCGTCGAGCGCGGCGAGGTTCCACTTCACCAGAAAACCAAACTGCTCATTATTCAGGGCGCCATTATTTATAGTGATAGTTTAGCTATGAATGAAGAGTCTCGCCCGAACAAATTCTCTGTTAACAATGACCGCACTGAACACACACACACACATACACACCACACACATCACACACATCACACTCCACAACACACACATCACACACACACCACACACCACATCACACACAACACACTCCACAACACACACATCACACACTCCACAACACACACATCACACACATATCACACACCACATCACACTCCACAACACACTCCACAACACACACATCACACACACCACATCACACACATCACACACACATCACACACCACATCAAATTCAAATTTTATTGGTCACATACACAGTCATACACAGTATAATATGCAGTGAAATGCTTTATACGACCGCCAGTGACCTTAAAAAGAAAATAAAAGCTTGTACGTAAAATAAATAATCAATAAAAAGGAAATACTAAAGAAATAAATTTAACTAGTAAAATTAACTGTACAATAAGGGCATAATAAAATATTGCAAAATATAGAAATATAGGGTAGATAGAGTATATATGTATATAGAATTTAAAGTGTCAGTGGTTGTGCAAATATGCATGAAAGGTGACTAATGAAAGTGACATGTGCAATTGTCCAGATGTATGAGTATTTAGTGCAAGTGTGTATGAATGTGTCCATGATTGTCCAGTCAGTGTTGTGAGCTTAAAAAGATGTTATTAGTCCTGTGTGGAGGTGTGATTGAGAGACCTTATCACCTGCGGGAAGAAGCTCCTCCTCAGTCTCTCTGTGTTGGCCTTTAGGGAGCGGAATCGCTTCCCAGACCGCAACAGAGAGAACAGTCCATTACTGGGGTGACTGAGGTCCTTCATGATCTTCCTGGCCTTAGTCCAGCACCGCTTGCTGTAGATGGAGTGCAGGTCAGGGAGCTCAGTGCGGATGATGCGGTCGGCTGATCGCACCACCCTCTGTAGAGCTCGTCTGTCCTGCACGGTGCTGTTCCCAAACCAGGTCGTGATGTTTCCCGTCAGGATGCTCTCTATGGTGCAGGAGTAGAAGTTCCTGAGCACCTTGGAGGGCAGTCTAAAGTCTCTCAAGCGTCTGAGGTGGTAGAGACGCTGCCGGGCTTTTTTCACCACGGTGCTGATGTGACAGGACCATGACAGGTCCTGCGTGATGTGAACACTGAGGTATCTGAAGCTGTCCACTCTCTCCACTGGGCTCCTGTTGATGACGGGGGTCTGGTAGTTGTTCATCTGCTTTGTACTAAAGTCCACTATCAGCTCCTTTGTCTTACTGACGTTCAGGAGGAGATTGTTCCTCTGGCACCAGTTCTCCAGATTTCCAATCTCCTCTAGGTAGTCCGACTCATCATTGTTGGTGATCAGTCCAACCACGACGGTGTCGTCAGCAAACTTGATGATGGAGGTGGAGTTGGTAGTGGCCACGCAGTCGTGGGTGTACAAAGAGTACAGCCGGGGGGCTCAGAACACAACCCTGGGGGGCTCCAGTGCTGAGAGTGAGTGTAGCTGAGACATGTCCGCCCATCCTTACTGCCTGTGGTCTGCCAGTCAGAAAATTGGAGATCCATTGACATATAGATGAGCTCAGTCCCAGGTGCTCCAGCTTGGTGGTGAGTGTGGAGGGAATTATTGTGTTAAAAGCAGAGCTGTAGTCGATGAAGAGCATTTTAACATAATTCCCTTTCCTAGTGTCCAGGTGAGTGAGTGATGTGTGGAGGAGATGAGAGATTGCATCGTCTGTGGAGCAGTTCTGACGGTATGCAAACTGTAGTGGGTCCAGTGTGTCGGGTAGTGAAGAAATGATGAGGTCTCTGATAAGGCGTTCAAAGCACTTCATCACTACTGAGGTGAGGGCTACAGGGCGATAGTCATTGAGGGAAGCAGGATGTGGTTTCTTCGGGACAGGAACAATGATGGACTCTTTGAAGCACGTGGGGATCACCGACTGAGTCGCGTCCGCATTCGTCATACCGGATGTTGGTGCTTTATAGTCCGTTATTGTTCTCAGTCCCTGCCACAGGCTCCTAGAGTCACTCTGTTGAAGCTGTGACTCTAGTTTTCTCCCGTAGCGCTGCTTCGCCTCTTTCACCGCCTTCTGGACGTTATATGACGCAGCCTTGTACGGTTCCATGTCCCCCGACGCAAGTCCCGTGTTGTAGGCAGCTGTGCGAGATCTCAGAGCGTCGCGGATGGTTTTATCCACCCACGGCTTCTGGTTGGGAAACGTTTTGATAGTCTTTTTCTCCACCGTATCGTCTACTAGCTTCCCAATAAATCCCACAACCGCTTCCGTAAACACGCTGACGTCATCATCGGAGCTGTTTCTGAACATGTCCCAGTCTGCGTCATCGAGTGCGTCCTGTAACGCGGCCACCGATTGGTCCGTCCAGCGCGCGACCTCCCTCTGAACCGGAACTTCCTGTTTCAGCCTTTGTTTATATTTTGGCATGAGGAAGATGGCGGCGTGGTCGGATTTACCAAACGCTGGACGAGATTGTGCCTTGTAACCGTCTTTGACCGTGGTATAACAATGGTCCAGTGTCCTTTCGCCCCTGGTGGGGCAGGTGATATGCTGATAAAAGTTTGGCGCTGCGCGTTTGAGGTTGGCACTATTAAAGTCCCCCTCCACAATGAGCGCAGCGTCCCGGTGTTGTGTCTGGTGCTGTGTGAGCGCCTCATGCAGCTCGCATAAGGCAGTTTCAGTGTCCGCTTGTGGTGGTATGTAAACGGCACTGATTATGACCGATGTGAACTCCCGTGGAAGATAAAAAGGACGACACATGATGGACAGTAGTTCCAGGTTTGGTGTGCAGGAGCATGTAAGAGGAACAACACAGGAACAGCTGTTGCACCAGCTGTTGTTCACCATTAAGCACACGCCGCCTCCCCTTGACTTCCCTGAGTCCCGCGTCCTGTCCATGCGGTGAACCGAGAAAAACTCGGCTGGTTGTATGGCGTGGTCTGGCACCGCTGGGTTCAGCCATGTCTCGGTGAAGCAGAGAAGGTTGCAGTCCCGAATATCTCTCTGGAACTTTATCCTGGCCCTGAAGTCATCAAGTTTGTTCTCCAGTGACTGAACGTTGGCGAGCAGGATGCTAGGCAGAGGTGTGCGGTGTGCACGGGCTCTGAGCCAGTTCCTCACGCCAGCTCGTCTCCCTCGGGTCCGTCGCTTCGCGTGGCGTCCATTGTTCTCCCTCAGGATCTCACTCGGCCAGCTCGGATCCGGAGTTAAAAACGTCGAATTGTGAGTACATTGTATACCAATAGAAACAAGATTGTCTCTATCATACCTAATGTACTCAATGGTGGTGATTTTGCCGATTTTAAAACACTGAAAACTAACTTAAATAACAAAAACAAAGAAAAGGTGGTCGGAGCAGTCGTGACGGCAGCCGACCTCACCGGCGCCATCTTGGAGACCTCCACAACACACTCCATCACACTCCACAGCACACTCCACAACACACACATCACACACCACATCACACACACATCACACCACATCACACACATCACACACACCACATCACACTCCACAACACACACAGACCACATCACACTCCACAACACACTCCACAACACACACACACCACAACACACTCCACAACACACTCCACAACACACACACACCACAACACACTCCACAACACACACATTGCACACACCACACACCACATCACACACACATCACACACACCACAACACACTCCACAACACACACACATCACACACTACATCACACTCCACAACACACTCCACAACACACACTACATCACACTCCACAACACACACACATCACACACACATCACACACACATCACACTCCACAACACACTCCACAACACACACACACCACAACACACTATAGATATAGATCGATATAGATCGATATAGATCCAGACCTATAAAGAAACCTCTGAAGTCTTTGTTCTAAGCGAGTGAGTATTTATGAGAACAGTATCAGAGCGCATGGAGTCAGGAGGGGGTTCTGTATAAACACACACACACACACACACACACACACACACACACACACACACACCAAAGTCTTCAGATCATGGAGGGTTTTTTTTTTTGGACTTTGTTTTTTTATATGAAAAGTTTTATAATAATAAATTCAGTTTTTGTTTAATAAAAACAGTTTTTTGAGGTTTGTTGTGTTGCGTCTCTCTGTAGCAGGAGCTTAAATATTTATGTGAGAACTCACACACACATGGAGGTTGTTGTTGTTTTTTCCCCAGCTCTCTTTACATCTGAAGGTGCATTATGGGTACTGGTGTTTGGACATGATACATTATGCAAATTTATAAACACGCTGAATTATTTCTACTGTATTTTTAGATAAAATAGACACAGTTACATTAAAATAATAATAATAAAAAAAACCTTGTGGCAAAACGTCTCAGGTTACTTTGCTGTAACCCTGTTCCCTGAAAAAGCGGGAATGAGATGCTGCGTGAAAACGCTATGGGAACATCTTTTTGTGTTGTCGGTTGTGAAGCATGTGTGTATCAAACACGGCAAATTATTGGCTTATACAACTTCGGTCAGGTGACGTAATCTGATGAAGCGCACCTGCAGGTTATAAATAGAACCGGAAACATTGCTCAGATCAATTTTGTCTGAAAGGACGTCCAGTCACGCAAGCAGTGCGGCATTGGAGGGCAGCATCTCGTTCTCGCTTTTTCAGGGAACAGCGTTACAGTAAAGTAAGCTGCTCTGAATTACGCCACTGGCTGGTGTTGTGGACGTAAATCTGAAGAGCACGTACTGGACACAGTAAGTGAAGTCTTTCCTGCTCCGGAGCTGTAAAAGGCGGAGCACAGAAGCTTTGAGAACAACTAGGTGCATGGTTGAGAATGGAGCTTTCGGAGGATAGTTCAGGTGAGGATGCAGAATAGCTTTGACCAGCCCAGGGGCAAAGTCTAGGGAAGTTGGTGAGACTGACAAAGCCTGCAGATCTCCAATTCTTTTCAAGGAAGTAATGGCCGTAAGAAAAAACATCTTGAGAGTCAGAAGCCTGGCGGGCGCTGACCTTAGTGGTTTGAAAGGGGTGTCAGTCAGACCTTCGAACACAATAGCTAATCCCAAGAAGGGACCATTGCTCTGGTGGGCGCCCTCAACCGTTTAGCTCCACGAATAAAACGGACAACTAAAGGGTGCTTTCACACAGAAACCCCATCGGTCAGGACATGACAAGCCGAAATAGCGGCTACGTACGTTCTGAGAGCACTAGAGCACAAGCCCGACGAAAACTTTTCTTGCAGGAACTCCAGCACTTAAACAATTCGGGAGTGGACTGGGTCTACATGTTTTGCCATGCACCAACTTTCAAATACACTCCATTTGAGGGCTTAAGTTCTTCTAGTGGAGGGAGCCCCAGCGCTTAAAATATTTTCAATTACACTGGCTGGAAGACCAGCATCTCTTGAAAATCTCATGAAATCTCTCCCAGATTTCTACTTTGGGGAGAAGTTTCCATTCCCCGTGTGTCACAGCTTGTCTGGACAGCAAATCTGGTCCCACATTCATATGCCCAGGAATGTAAATCGCCCTGAGGGACAGGAACTTGTCCTGTGCCCAAAGCAGAACCTGGTGCGCTAGCTTGTTCAAATGGCGCGAGCGCAGTCCGCCCTGGAGATTTATACGAGACTACCGTAGTGTTGTCCACCTGCACTAGGACATGGTAGACTCTCAACTGCTGGAGGAAGTGCTTTAGAGCCATAATTTCAAGGCAATTGATGTGCCACGCGAGAAGATTACCTCTCCAGCTCCCTTGGGCTGGACGGCCATCTAAGACCGCACCCCAGCCTGTGAGGGAAGCATCTGTCGTAGCATCTTGCGATGACAGGACAGACCTAGAGTGGGACCCATAGTCAGAAACTTGGTTCTGAACCACATAGAAAGGGTATGAAGCCCCTGGCGCATAACCCTTATTGGCCCTCGAGAAAACTGAAATGTTCTCATGTGCAGAAGGCCCAAAGGTATCACTGTGGATATAACTGCCATGAGACTGCCATGGATTTCTGAAAGTGATGAACAGTCACTTTCTGGTCAAGCTTGATATCCTTAAGGGTGTTGAGAATGGATTCGACACGACCGGGAGACAGCTGTGCCCCCATTGCAATCGAATCCCATATGACACCCAAATATGTTGTCCTCTGAACAGGAAAGAGTACGCTTTTCGTCGAGTCTCAATCCTAAGGAATGAAGATGAGCTAGGACGACATCCCAATGTCAAATCGCTAGCTCCTGAGACTGGG
Source organism: Channallabes apus (assembly GCA_030522415.1). Classification (NCBI taxonomy): domain Eukaryota; kingdom Metazoa; phylum Chordata; class Actinopteri; order Siluriformes; family Clariidae; genus Channallabes; species Channallabes apus. Next base: position 914,220 of record CM060113.1, on the reverse strand, counting down.
CCAGAATCAGCCAGTTGTCTATGTAATTCAAAATACGCGGAGGAGCCAGAACTGCATCCATGTATTTTTTGTATGTGCAGGGTGAGAGAGCTAGACTTTACGAGGGAGTGCCTGGCTCAAAACACTCTCCTTCTGTGCTTCACGCCGTGCGAGAGTCAGACCCGGTCGAGACTGGGTGGCCAACAGTCCCGACTCTTGAGCATGGTGGGGAAGGAATTTCCTGAAGGCTTGTTCATATAACTTCGCCTCCCGAAACCTAGTGGCGACCGAGTTAACGGCTTCGCCAAACAGGCCAGAAGGCGAGATGGGGGCATCAAGGAGGAATGCACGATCCTTATTCTTGATGCCTGTGAGATTCAGTAGAGAGAATCTGTAGCTCTGCATAATTCCAAGAATGCCCTATTATCAACAGCCCCGCCAGTGCTCAAGTCTTTCAGCAGGTCAGCCTGGTAAGCCTGCAAAACCGCCATGGTGTGCAGTGCACCACCAGCTTGACCTGCTGCCTGAAAAGCTTTTGAAAAGTCCACACGGCTTGTTGGCTTTTTCAGGGAGGATGATGTCCCAGGATGGATAGGATCAAGAATCAGTTCATCAGAGGGACAACCCATGTGAGATGTTTTGGAGATAAAGTCAGAGAGGCCAGATTGAGGTGGTTTGGACATGTTCAGAGGAGAGATGGTGAATATATCGGTAGAAGGATGCTGAGGTTGGAACTGCCAGGCAGGAGGTCTAGAGGAAGACCAAAGAGGAGATTTATGGATGCAGTGAGAGAGGACATGAAGTTAGTTGGTGTGAGAGAAGAGGATGCAGAGGATAGGGTTAGATGGAGGCAGATGATTCGCTGTGGCGACCCCTGAAAGGGAACAGCCGAAAGACAAAGAAGAAGAAGAAGATGATGTCCCAGGAGAGAGATAGCCCGCAAGTGTCTCTTCTATCTGGGGCATCATCATATATCCCCGCGCCTTCACATCAATGATATTTGAATAAATCGAAGTTGATGGAAAACACATGGGATGAATAAAGCTTATTCCATGAAAGAGTTCAATTCAATTCAATTCAATTCAATTTTATTTATATAGTGCTTTTAACAATGGTCATTGTCTCAAAGCAGCTTCACAAAAATTAAAGAAATTAAAAAAAAAAAAAATATATATATATACATATATATATATATATATATATATATATATATATATATATATATATATATATATAAATAATAATAATAAATAAATAAATTAAATAATAATAATAATAGAGAATAAATAAATAAAAACAAATAATAATAATAATTATAGAAAAGAAAATAATTGGAAGTGTGGATGTGTGAGAAAAATGTGCAGATAATAATGAGACGAATGAATGAAATGTCTCTGATGAGCAAGCCAAGGGTGACGGCGACGGTGGCAAGGAAAAACTCCCTGAGATGGCATTAGGAAGAAACCTTGAGAGGAACCAGACTCAACAGGGAACCCATCCTCATTTGGGCGATAACAGATAGAAATGATGTAACATCTTGTGTGTTGTGCAGGTGAAAATTCAATATGACAGAAATTATTTAAATTGACATGAAGACCAGTTCAGCATAGGGACGAGTCAGTAGGTGCAGAGGGCAGATGAGGTCTGGATCACTGGAAGCACAGGAGCAGCATGTGTAGCTCCAACCATCATAAAGCTGAATCCAGCTGGAGCTGGTCCTTCTCTGGATGCCTCAGGAACCTCGCAGGGTCGGCCTTTGTCTACTGAAGCTGGAAAAATCTCCCGATGCCTCGGGATGGGTAGAGATACAGAACAGATGGGGAGAATTAGCGTAGTTGCCATTCGGTATAGGTGTACTGGAGTATGAGATTATGGGATGAGTTATGTGTATGCCAGATTAAAAAGATGCGTCTTGAGTCTACTTTTGAACTGAGAAACCGTGTCTGCTCCCCGAACACTGTCTGGAAGGCTATTCCAAAGCTTTGGAGCTAAATATGAAAAAGCCCTACCCCCTTTTGTAGATTTTGAAATTCTGGGAACTACCAGAAGTCCGGAGCTTTGTGATCTTAAGGCGCGTGGTGGATTGTAGCGTATCAGAAGACTGGTTAGGTATGTGGGAGCTAAACCATTTAAGGCCTTGTATGTAAGTAATACTATTTTGTAATTTATTCTAAACTGAACAGGTAGCCAGTGCAGGGATGATAATATTGGGGTTATATGATCATATTTTCTGGATCTAGTGAGAACCCTGGCAGCTGCATTTTGGATTAACTGAAGCTTGTTTATTGAGGATGCAGGACAACCACCTAGTAATGCATTACAATAGTCCAGTCTGGAGGTCATGAATGCATGAACTAATATTCATATATATTTTAATATTTTATAATTTTATGCTTTTTATAATTTAGTTTTATTTATTTTTTTATTATTATTGTTATACTATAACTTCCATTTATAATGTTCATTTATTTATTTATAACTATAAATTTTTTTTTTTATTGCGATTTTATTGTTATTTTTTAGTGCTGTGAAGCACTTTGGTTCAACTTTGGTTGCTGTAAAGTGCTATATAAATAAATGTTGATTGATTGATTGATTGATGAACTAGTTTTTCTGCATCAGATACGGATAAGATGTTCCTAAGTTTAGCAATATTTCTAAATTATGAATTACATGAAGAGTTAACTCATCATGAAGGTCGCCAAAAAAAAGAGAGAGAGAGCGTCGCTGAGGCTTGGGGATTTTGAGCGCTTGGGGAAATCCTGCTTCGGCAGCGAGATGATATGCAAAACGCATGCATTACTTACCTACAGTAACTCCTTATCCTATAGGTCTCTCCTGCCCATTAACAAGAAGCGCCGATGCGCGCTTGAGAAGTGGACAGGAAAATTTCCCGATCTGGCGAGAGCACGAGAGAAAGGGGGAATTCCGTCTCGTGCACATCTGCCACTGTTTAACCCCAGGAATGCGTCGTGGCTCACGATTTCTCTTTAAAGAATGTGAGCCACGCGCGAAGCGCTCAAAACAAAAGTGTGGAGATTGTACTCTGAAAGAGATCTATCACGCGGAGGTACGGATCTCCTAACAAACTCCGCCATATCGGTGACTTAACACTTTAAAACTCGCTTGCACACACACGCAAACACAATGTAGTTCTGAAGACAAAAAGATCTGAGGAATGTTTTGGTTCACTCATATTTATAACCTGCAAGTGTGCTTCGTCAGTTTACGTCACCTGACCGAGGTTATATAAGCCAAAATCTTGGTGTTTGATACACACAAGCTTCACAACCAGCAACACAAAAATATGTTGCCATAGCTTTTTCACGCAGCATCGAGTGTAGCTTTTGAAAGGGAACTGAGCTTTTCTGATCTTAAAAATCTTTATCAGAACTAAACAATACACTGGCCAGGACACGCCCACAGGAAACAGACTACTGCACTCATCACCTGTTAGAGAGAGGCAGGTGTTTCAACTCAACAGTCATGTGACCGAACGCAAAACAGGAAGCTGATATACGAACACCTGCAGCATTAGAGAGGTGTTTAGTGCCTGTGTGTGTGTTCGCTCACAAACACTGGAATAACATCACTCCCAGCGCTCGGCCGTGGTCACCATCAGCACGCACTCTTTAGCAGGCTAATTAGCTCCTCGGTCTGGAATCAGATGTGACCTGGGGTCGGGACTAAAGCTGCTGAGCGAGGATGTGAAGGCCGGTGGTTAAGAGAGTGAACAGTGCAGAACTAATAACTCTGATGAGGTTTACATGAGGCTTTATATGAAGCGCTTCAGGTTTTTAATAATACATACAGCTTAATAACATGACTTTATAAAGTCACAAGGACGCGCTGCTGTTCTGTGAACGGCTTCAGCTCCAGTGTGTGTACGACACACAGACACACACTCCGAGAAATCCAGCTCAGGCTTCAGGGAGGATTAAATGCTGAAATTCAATACCTCAGAGTTGAGACATCACTCCTCATCTCAGTGCTCTTGACGTGAGAGTTACACACCTGGGGGCGGAGTTTATCTAATGCAGGGGTGTGTCTCAGTTACATGCAGCATGTTTCTTGTGTGATATCATTTCGAGTAAGGAGCAGTGTTAAATCTAGCGCCACCATCAGACATCTCGATGTAACTACAAAACACACACTCAGTATATTTACATCATACTGTGTTAGTCTGACTAAAACTAAACTTTCAAAATAAACATAAACGTTAATCTGACGGAAATCTCAAAGTCACACAAGCACAGACAGAAGACGCGGCTGGGAACACCCGGGTGAGTCTAGGTATAACTCAATCAGATACGTACAGTATAAAGGCCCAGAGGTTCTGCTTAGGCTCCACAGCTCCGCCTCGGGCTTTGACCCGGAAGTTGAACAAATGCGTAACAGCAGAAGAATCCGTCTTCATACCATAACCACAAGGGGCTTCGCGCGTCACAAATTTTACGTGTACAGCAAGTATGAAATGTAAAGCACATCCAAGTTGTCACCGCTCCACATGATACTCATACAGTACTGTGTGTGTGTGCTGGCCAGAGGTCCAATTACACCGCCGACCTTTAACAATAGCTCAACTTAACTGTGCATGTAAACCCACTGAGTGAATTTCTGTACAGACACACACACACACGCACGCACACACACACACATACACACTGTGGATTGTCCTTTATGGATGACATTAACTATGTACTGTAAACGTAAGAATAAATATTGTATAAAGATTCCATAAATATGTTAAAGTTTTTATATATAAAATGCAGGATACAGTGATGTGTGAATAAAATTATTTATAAAATACTAATTTATATGCAGACGTATTACACTTATTACACTCGATGTACATCTGTTACATACTGGGTCTTTATTTAATCTGTACACTTACTGAACGTTGTGTATTCACTGTGTGACTGGTTATGTTGGTCTGAGCCACAGCAACAGCTGGAATCAAATACCGTGGGCGTGGTCAAATCACAGCTGGCAGCAAATGAGTGACAGAGTGTTACAGTGAAATCTTGTGTGTGTGTGTTTGTGTCTGTGTGTGAGTGTGTGTGTGTGTGTGTCACCTTGAAGTTGATCAGTTTCCTCTCTCAGCGTGTCTCTGTGTGTTTTATTCCCAGAGGCGCAGCTCCAGGCTCCAGGCCAGTAGGGGGCCCCTGAGGCCTGACAAGTTTATTCATTATTTATAAGATAATGGAGATTAATGCTGAATGGAGAGAGAGAGAGAGAGAGAAAGAGGACCCCCCCCCCGCGCCGCCACACCCCCCCTCCTTTTTTGCCCAGGGCCGAGCAGACTTTAGACTCACCTCTGTTTTTTCCTCTTACAAGCGGCAATGTAACAACAATTACAGTTTATTATTTATTAAAAATTTAAAAACAACATTTTATACGTTGTATCTCTTCACAGTTACAGTTAAAACAGCGTCTGATTTTAGAGCAGCTATAAACACTCACTCCCTGACACGTCTCTCTCTCTCTCTCTCTCTCTCTCTTCACATTAATAAGATAAAAGTAGCAGCTGGTCATGTGACTGAGTGTTACACAACACTCACACTGGAGACTCCTTACACTCATGTTACACTAAACAAACATCTCCTTACATAAGAACTATCACACACGGTTTATTATCGATGAAGCGTATGTACACATCCCTGTGAATGAGTGTTGCTATGGAAACCGTATCGTATCAGAGCGATCACGTTGATATAAACCTGCGCTACGTTCAGAGCTGCTGCTGGAGAGAATTAAAATAAAAGTTTCGGTTTATTTGTGGTGTAAATAACTCGGGTTGTTACTCGATAATGGAAATAAGAGCAGTTTATCACACAGAAGGTATTTCTGGAAATTCTCCAGGAGAGCGTGAATATTTATTTTCCGTTCTCTTTCTTCACACCTCCTGTTCTCCTGCACTTTATTGAATACAGTAAATCTGTGGGTGTATATATGTGTGTGTGTGTGTGTGTGTGTGTGTGTGTGCATATATTTGCCTCCTTAAAGCCCTCTTGAGAGAGTCTACAGCTTACAATTGTGTAGATGTAGTTTACGGTATATCCACAAAGGAGGAGGAGGAATAATTAAAATGAGAATAGAGGGATGATGGAGCGATGTATGGACAGATCGATAGAGAGAGAGATAGAGACACACACAGATGAATAGGATGTAGATAACCATGGCAACCTCTTGACTTGATAAGCAATCAGAAAAACAATAAACCTCTTTGTAAACTAGCTTTGTACACACACACACATACACACACCACAAACTTGGAGATGTTTATTTATTCACACTATGGCCTCTGAAATCTGAGTAAATGGTAAAAGAGACCTGGGCAGAAAGCAAACGATTGAAATCAATCCTTCGTTCCTGCGTTCCTCTCTCACGTTCTCCTCCACTCACACACTTTTTTGAGTGGCTTCTAAAACTTGTGTTCATCTCAACACACACACACACACACACACACACACACCAATCACTAAATCTGCTTGTCTTGTGATTTGGTTTCGTATGTTAATGAAATTTCTTTCAAACACGGGTGAAAGTGCTGATGTTATAGAGTGTGACTGATTTATACAACAGCCAATAGCAACTGATATAAGCCACACCCACAGTAACTACACCTGACGCAAGGTAAACAGATGATGAGACACTGTGTGTGTTTGTGTTCATGGTGTCCAGCAGACATCCTTCTCCAGGAAAGCGTCTTGGAGTCTCCATCAGTAAACATCTCCTGATCGCGGCTCACTATTTGTGCATGGACTCAGATTTCTATGAACCCATCTGGACAGTAATATCATGATGTATTATTTACATTATCAATCACTAATTTAGTGCTAATTTAGAGTCAGGGGTTTAGCTCCGTACGAGGACACTGAGAAGCTGCTTTTTTCCGAGCTCCACCATACTGACCAACGTTTAAACTTTTTCGTCCCCTTACGAAGAGTGTACATAAAACGGATAAGTATCTTATAATATATTTACTCGAAACGCGTGTTATATCGTTAAGTTTTAATTGTTTTGCAGCACACCGCTTTTAGCCGGCATTAGCATTGCTAATTAGCATTAGCATCGCTAGCCCGGCTATCACGTTTGTTTGTTTGTTTCTAAAGTTTGTTTTCGCTTCCTCACACCGATTATTTTCCGTGTTTAGACACCATGTCGGTTGTGATTCTGCCTCTGAGTGCAGGTGAGGAGACATTGGAGCTGCACTCGGTGGATTTGGAGGTGGAGGCCGTGGAGAAGCTGATCCGTGAGCTACAGGTGAAGCTGGCCCGGTTACAGCAGCGGAAAGCCACGTTGGAATCGACGCAGACCGACACTCACCTGTCCCAGGTAAATTCTCGGCATGAGAATTCTCCTACAACCTCAACCCCGCGTGTTTCTCTGCCCAGGTCCAACACACCAAGGACGCATCCCGCCCAGTGTTCCTACACCCCGGCGCCGGGATACCACGGACCATGGATACAGCAGCAGCGGAAGAAGCACGCCAAGCCCCGGGCGAGGACCTCTCCCCCTCCACCACCACCCGTCTTCGACATCTCGACCCAAAACCGCTTCGCTCCTCTCCGCGAGATGGCACACGACGTCCTGGTCATCGGAGACTCCATCGTTCGTCACGTGCGTGCTACCACGGCTAAAGGTAAGGTGCACACACGCTGTTTACCTGGTGCACGTGTTCTTGATGTTGCTGCACAGGTGCCTGCTGCCCTGAGGAGGAACATTGGAGCTGTGGTTCTTCATGCCGGCACGAACGACACCAGGCTGAGGCAGACGGAGATCCTAAAGAAGGACTTCAGGAGCCTGGTCGAGAAGGTCCGCAGCACATCACCCACGACAATGATCATCGTATCTGGACCGCTTCCCACATTTCAGCGAGGAATCGAGAAGTTCAGTAGATTATTTGCTTTTAATGAATGGTTACAATCTTGGTGTCAACAACAGAAATTACGCTTTGTTGATAACTGGAATGTTTTCTGGGAGCGTCCTAGGCTCTATCACACCGATGGCCTACACCCTAGCAGAGCTGGAGCAGCGGTCCTCTCTGACAACATCTCCAGAACACTACGAACCATCTGACTGGCGGTAAGTCATACTGTAGATTCCAAACATATTAGCCACATCACAACTCACCGTAGTGATAGACGCACACACATAGCTTGTCCTATAGAAACTGTGTCTGTTCCCCGAATACTGAGAAAAAAGAATAAATTTGTTAAATTTGCCCGAAACAATCTGATAACCATAAAACCAGAAAAAGGCAAAATAAGTAGTCAAAATCCACCTCTAAAGTTTGGACTACTCAACATTAGATCCCTTGCGCCTAAAGCACTTATTGTTAATGAAATTATCTCAGATTATTGCCTTGACGCACTCTGTCTCACTGAAACCTGGCTTAAACCAAATGAATATTTTGGTCTGAATGAGTCTACTCCGTCAGGATATTTCTATAAGCACGAGCCCCGTCTAATTGGTCGCGGCGGTGGTGTCGCCACTATCTACAATGATGTACTCACTGTTACCCAGAAAATAAGGCCCAGGTTTAATTCATTTGAAGTGCTTATCATTAATGTTGCACTAAATGAAATACGTAATAAACCCTTGCTATATTTTACCTTGGCCACCGTGTACAGACCCCCGGGGCCATATGGCGATTTTCTTAAAGAATTTGGACATCTGCTATCAGACCTATTGGTTAACTCTGACAAAGTATTGATAGTAGGAGACTTTAACATTCATGTAGATGATGCTAACGACGCTTTAGCACTCACATTTATGGATTTACTAAATTCCTTTGGGGTTAAGCAAAATATAATTGGAGCAACTCACCGCTTTAATCATACGCTAGATTTAATTATATCCCATGGTATAGATGTCTCTAATATAGAGATCATACCTCAAAGTGATGATATCACAGATCATCACCTCCTGACATATACTCTACCCGTAGAACAGATTAGCTGTGTCTCCCCACGCTATCAATCTGTTAGAAATATGAATCCCACCACTAAAGACAGATTCACAAGTAATCTGCCGGATCTGTCCCAATTTCTTATTAGACCCCTAAATGCAGATGATCTAGATGAAGTGACTAGCAGCATGGGCACTATTTTTACCAGTACATTAGACACTGTTGCTCCCATCAGATTAAAAAAAGTCAGAGATAAAACATTGGCACCGTGGTACAACAGTCATACTCGCGCCCTAAAGAGAGCAACCCGTAACCTCGAGCGAAAATGGAGGAAAACTAAATTAGAAGTTTTTCGAATTGCGTATAAAGACAGTATGTGCAGCTATAGACAGGCTCTAAAAACTGCTAGGACCGAGCATCTTAGCCAACTGATAGCAAGAAACCAAAACAATCCCAGGTTCTTATTTAGTACAGTGGCTCGCTTAACAAAACCTAAGATGCCCGCAGAGAGTATCCCATCACAGTTTAGAAGTGAAGACTTTATGGACTTCTTTAATGAAAAAATCAATAATATCAGGAAGAAAATAATGGAGGTTCAACCTCTAATAGTATCTCACGATCCAGTTCAGCCTATAGCTTCACATTTAGATTTTCACTGCTTTACAGGTATAGGACAGGAAGAGCTGTATAAACTCATCACCTCGGCTAAATCAACAACGTGCCTGTTAGACCCAATCCCAACCAGATTTTTAAAAGAAGTGATGCTTACGGTTGGAGAGCCACTCCTAAACATTATTAATTCTTCATTACATCTAGGTCACGTCCCTAAACCTTTCAAGTTAGCAGTTATTAAGCCGCTTCTTAAAAAATCTAATTTGGACGCGAATGAAATAAAAAATTACAGACCGATCTCAAACCTCCCGTTCATATCAAAAATACTAGAAAAAGTAGTATCAGCTCAAATTTGCACATTCTTGCAGGATAACAACATCCTTGAAGAATTTCAGTCAGGTTTCAGGCCCCATCATAGCACAGAAACTGCACTAGTTAAGATTACAAATGACTTGTTTTTAGCTTCAGACCAAGGCTGCATCTCATTGCTAGTCCTGCTCGATCTTAGTGCTGCATTCGACACTATAGATCATAATATTCTCATAGATCGCTTACAAAATTATATAGGCATTCAGGGACAGGCACTAAAATGGTTTAGATCTTACCTGTCTGATCGCTACCATTTTGTAGATCTAAATGGAGAACCGTCTGGTATAATGCACGTGAAATATGGGGTCCCACAAGGGTCAGTTTTAGGACCTCTGTTGTTCTCAATATACATGCTTCCCTTGGGTAACATCATTAGAAGACATGGGATTAGTTTCCATTGTTATGCTGATGATACCCAATTATATATCTCAACTAAACCAGACGAAATACCTAAGTTGTCTAGATTAACTGAGTGTGTCCAGGACATAAAAGATTGGATGACCAATAACTTTCTTTTACTAAATTCAGATAAGACAGAGATATTACTTATTGGCCCAAAAACCAGCACACAACAGCTTTGAAAATTCAGCTTGCGCTTAGAAGGATGTACTGTTATTACCAGCTCAGCAGTAAAAGATCTGGGAGTAATATTAGACAGTAACTTGTCTTTTGAAAATCACATTTCAAATATCACAAAAACAGCCTTTTTCCATCTTCGAAATATTGCTAAACTTAGGAACATCTTATCCGTATCTGATGCAGAAAAACTAGTTCATGCATTCATGACCTCCAGACTGGACTATTGTAATGCATTACTAGGTGGTTGTCCTGCATCCTCAATAAACAAGCTTCAGTTAATCCAAAATGCAGCTGCCAGGGTTCTCACTAGATCCAGAAAATATGATCATATAACCCCAATATTATCATCCCTGCACTGGCTACCTGTTCAGTTTAGAATAAATTACAAAATAGTATTACTTACATACAAGGCCTTAAATGGTTTAGCTCCCACATACCTAACCAGTCTTCTGATACCCTACAATCCACCACGCACCTTAAGATCACAAAACTCCGGACTTCTGGTAGTTCCCAGAATTTCAAAATCTACAAAAGGGGGTAGGGCTTTTTCATATTTAGCTCCAAAGCTTTGGAATAGCCTTCCAGACAGTGTTCGGGGAGCAGACACGGTTTCTCAGTTCAAAAGTAGACTCAAGACGCATCTTTTTAATCTGGCATACACATAACTCATCCCAGTACTCATACTCCAGTACACCTATACCGAATGGCAACTACGCTAATTCTCCCCATCTGTTCTGTATTTCTCTACCCATCCCGAGGCATCGGGAGATTTTGCCAGCTTCAGTAGACAAAGGCCGACCCTGCGAGGTTCCTGAGGCATCCAGAGAAGGACCAGCTCCAACTGGATTCAGCTTTATGATGGTTGGAGCTACACATGCTGCTCCTGTGCTTCCAGTGATCCAGACCTCATCTGCCCTCTGCACCTACTGACTCGTCCCTATGCTGAACTGGTCTTCATGACAATTTAAATAATTTCTGTCATATTGAATTTTCACCTGCACAACACACAAGATGTTATATCATTTCTATCTGTTGTCGCCCAAATGAGGATGGGTTCCCTGTTGAGTCTGGTTCCTCTCAAGGTTTCTTCCTAATGCCATCTCAGGGAGTTTTTCCTTGCCACCGTCGCCGTCACCCTTGGCTTGCTCATCAGAGACATTTCATTCATTCATCTCATTATTATCTGCACATTTCTCTCACACATCCACACTTCCAATTATTTTCTTTTCTATAATTATTATTATTATTTGTTTTTATTTATTTATTTTCTATAAAATTATAATTTTATTTATTTATTTATTACTTTATATATAATTATTCTATATATATATATATAATATATAATTTTTTTTTTTTTTTTTTTTGTTAAATTTCTAAAATTTTTGTGAAGCTGCTTTGAGACAATGACCATTGTTAAAAGCGCTATATAAATAAAATTGAATTGAATTGAATTGAATTGAATAGATGTGGTTTAGATGTGTAGAGGAAGTTCTCTCCACCACCCAGTCTCCAGAACAGACACAGGTCTTGGTGCAGGCCTTCCGTATTCCCTCAGAGATAATGGGTACAGTCGAGCAGAGTTAGAGGATCGGGGGAGCGTTTTACTGTGTGAGGTTGGAGGTGGTGTGTTTTTGACTTTGTGCATCAGTGTTTTAAATCTGATACAACTGTGACAGGAAGTCACTGGAGGTAGCGGTGTAACGGGAGGGGTGGGAGAATTTCTGGATCAGCTGGGAAGATCGAATGGAGCTCAGAGGCAGAGCTGCTAGGAGTCAGGAGGAGGCAGGAGTCCTGACATTACAAAGTGACCGGACAAGCATGTGAGTGGCCTGTGTGGAGAGAACGAGAGAACCAAGTACCAGGCCTTGAGGGACACCAGTGTAAAGTCGGAGCAGATGTGAATCGCCTTTACAGGTTTCCTCATCACTGCTGTGGCTACATGTAATGGAGTAATTATCTATGGTAGTGATGATGGTGAGGAGGTCTTATAGGACGGTCTGGAGCACTGTGGAAGGGATTGAATCTGAAAAGCTGATGGTGGTGGGACTGCACAATAACATGCAGAATAATTAATGTTGATTTAGAAGAAATTTCAGAGAAAGTTAAGGGACTCCTGAGTGTCTGGTGTAGGAGTTGGGAAGGGGTAAAAGTCTGCTGCAATGATTCCAGTCTTCCCATGAAAAACATCAGCAAGGCCATCAGCAGTCGTTGTAGATGATGGTAGGGAGCGCGTGGGTGAAGAACAGATTTCATGCTTGTGATGATCTTGATCAGAGGTCTTTCTTGTAAAAGTCAGTCTTAGCAGACCAGACTCTGGGCAGGAGAGCACGGTATGAGATGAGATCCATATCATGTATTGATTTCCTCCATGACTCTCCAGTCTCTCCGATTGCTGTAAGTAGTTCATGTACACCAGGGGTGCCCAACCTTTTTTGAACAAAGATCTACTTTTTAAGTTGTCAGTGTCCCGAGATCTACCAGTCCAAACAGAAAGCCAGTTGCTACTCATAGTGTATTTACATATTTAATGTGCACAAAACAAACAGGAAGTAGCCCTAATCCATATTTTATAAAACATAGTCTAATTATAGTGATAATTGAAAGTTATTAACCCTAGCTCTTCTTTTGTACCCATGTCTCCAATAACCATTCTAATGAAAATACACAGCTGTGCCACATCCACAACATCAGTCGACTCTGTTCAATATCCTTCCTTAACTGCTCCTCGACATCCCTCACATTCCCTCACATCGCCGTGTAACAGGGCCACGGGATAATTGCGCATCCTTAACGGAAGCTATGATATCACTTTTATTCTTGAAGTCACCAAATAGTGCGTCTGCAGCCGCGACAAAAGCTTCTTTCACAATTTCGCCATCCTTGAAAGACTCCTTGTGTTTTGCAAGAACGTGACTGACGCGATAAGATGCTATAGCTGCAGTCTTACCCTTGGTGTTTGTCCTGGTAAAAATGGACTGCTGTGCTGCTAACTGCCTCTTCAATTCCTGGACTTATCGGGTGCGTAGAGCTGATTTAGCCGGGAAATCTGCATCGTAGCTTTTGTGCGCGGTTTTGAAATGCCGACCCAAATTGCCCTTTTACTTTGCTGAAGTTGCAGCTCTCTCACCTTCTCTACTTAAACACTGAGTCCCTACTAGTAACGTGCCTATAGCCAAAACCCTGGCTAAATTCAGATTAGCGTACTAGCATACTACTCTCGCTATTTCTGCTATATATTTATATGAAATAGTATGAGTAGTATGTTAGTATGCGATTTCAAATCCAGCCACTAATTCCGTCGGTTTTTCAGCGCAGAGCCGAACATAATCAGTGATCTTGTAAGGGGAAATAAAGAACTGTTTTTTTTTTTAATAAATACAGGGTTTCTTTACTCAAGAAATATTATGTCTATAAAGGTTATTGTTTTATTTGAGGTTTGAAGCATGGAAACATTGAAGAAAGAGAAAGGACAAACCAGAAGGCAGTTTACTCTGGCGATCGACTGGAAAGCAGTCTGTGATCGACTGGTCGACCGCGATCGACTGGTTGGGCACACCTGATGTACAGTAGATGTTTCAGTTTTGTCATCAAAGGAGACATCTGATCTATCTGATTTACAGATAAAGCGACTTTACTGATAACATGTAAACTTCTGTGAAATATTCCTGTAAAAATGTAAACAAACTCTTATATTCACGCTCATTTGGGAAAAATATACAGGAAGTAAACAAAAAATGTGTGTTAATGGTAACATGCGGCTGCCCTAGTACAGGGCACACCCTCAGGGGAGGGACCTGTAGACTCTAGAGGGTATTAAACTGGATCATTAAACACAGAATCATTTGAATAATTTTGCCAGATTTTGGTTTTCAGGTTCTTTTTACTAACACGTTATTCCGTTACACTGTGTTAAATCTCTTAAATATAAAGTATTCAGGTGTGTGTGTGTGTGTGTGTGTGAGAGAGAGAGAGAGTTTTGTGATACAGATCTTAGGAAATCTCTAAACCCTCTCGTGTTTGACCTGAAGTGTGTGACGGAGGAGTTTCACACGTCTCTGCTCCTGCAGCTGCTGAGAGATGGAGAACAGATTGCTCAGGCAGAGGAACGAGTGAAGATCTGTCTATCTTCTACGGATGAAAACACCAACTCCCCCCCTCCCTCCACCCTGTCCTTCCTCCTCGTCCTCTTCCCTGCCCATCACAGTAATGTGAGTTTACCACGCGCTCTGTCTGAATGTGACACTGAAAGCTTTTTATCAGATCCAATCAATCATCAGGTAAACATCAAACAGGAAAAAGAGCCGAAATCGATCAGTGTGTGTCAGGAGATCTTTACTAATGTGTTCGTGAATTAGCACAAAAACACTCAGTAACATGCAGAAACACCTCCGAGTGGCACAGTGGTGAAGTGCTCGCCCTATCATCCGGAGATCGCTGGTTCGATTCCCGGGTGCACCTCAGGAGAAAGCTGATTGGCCGAGCTTTTTCAGAGGGGCGGGATGAGATGTACTTAGTGCTCCCATATTAATCACGGCTCTACAGCCAATCAGGAGCATCTGTGAGTTCACGCAAGAGGAAGGAGCGGAGTGTGTTACTCCGCCCCCAACGGTGCGTGAGTGAGCAGTTCGAAAAGATGTGGTCGGCTGGTGTCACGTGGTTCAGAGGAAACATGTGATAGTCTTTGGCCCTCCCGACTGAGTGGCAGTAGTAGCCTTAATGTGGAGCCCCCTAGTGACGGGGAGGAATTGGACACGACAGTAACACATAGTAACACACAGGAACAAACAGAAACACAAAAGTCATGACTCCAACATCTAATTACATTGTATGTTGTCTTTAAGTGAATAAAAAGTATTCTGAAGTATAACTGAAATAAAATACTGGGGGATGCGCTGTTATAGGACAAGCTTCAACTGTTACAACACACACACACACAATGTTTATTAGTTATTCTAAACAGTTGGAACACTCGTGTGTCGTACAGTGTTGTGTACAGTATGTGACAAGGTGGGTGGGATTGGAGGATCAGAATTAATAAAACTCAGCTGTAATAGTCCACACACACACACACACACACAGACACGTGCGCGCACAAACACACACAGACACACACACATACACACGCACGAACACACACAGACACACACACATTTGTGTTTATTGATGTGTCTCTCTGTGTTTGTCTCCATTTAGCCTGTTATTGATCCACTGCTTCCTGAACTTCATCGATGCTCTTCCTCTCACTATTAAACCCCCGATAACACAACCTTTACTGTGTGTGTGTGTGTGTGTGTGTGTGTGTGTGTTGATTTAACCTCACCATGGGGAACAAGAGAAGCTGAAAGTAAGCTAACACACTCATTTGCTAGCAGTAATGATGTCAATGCTGAGTTCAGGACAGGGTCCGAGTGGTCCAGAGGTTCTGCATAAACACCAGAAGAGCTCCAGAAAATAAAATGTAAAAGGTATGAAGAAGCTTTGGGGTGCTTAGCTTTTTGTGGTTAGTGAAATTATAGCATAATTTTACAGCGAACAAAGGAAGGAAAAATTACATGTTTAAGTGTGAAGAGTCCATCCAAGTTACCTTTAACGTTCTCTAGTTTTATTTTTAACTTCAGACTTTGTTGACTAGTTGATATATAAAATCAGCCATATCAGTTATATCTCAGTAAACTGGTGACAGGATCATGGACACCCGAGGCTCGCCCATGCGTACGGGTCCCAAGGCCAGCCCATCCGGTCCGATCCCACAGAAACCGTGATGCAGCACACAAAAGGTCAACACTGTCAGCAAGGAAAAACCACCAGAAGACCAAGTGCACCACAGCCCACTGCTACCAGCCTTTAAACTCCCCAGGGGCCGTATTGACGAAGCATCTCAGAGTAGGAAATCACTCCTAAGTGGCCGATTACGTTTGGACAAAAATTTAATACTTCATGGCCGTCATCCATGGCGCACACATTAATTAAAATAATCATATTTATATTTACTCAATATTATTTGAGTGTACAACAGTTTACTTGAGACTCTCTGTTATAAGCAGCACTTCATCACTTCATTCACTTTTTATCATCAGAGTTCAGATTAAGGCAGAATTTTATTTTAATTATTTCTTTATATTTTACTCCGTCCCCCGCTCTCATCCTCTCTCCAGTTTCACTTCTTTTTTGAAGTCATGTTGATCAGATTATGACGCACTCTTATAGGGACTTTAAACAGTTGTACTTGGAGTCTGATTAGAATGATGTCATGCAGCGAGTCGCACATCTATAAGCTTTGTATGTGTGTGTATAAAGCTTTCACACACCTGCCTTTGATTTCATTATTTCACTTTTACATTTCTACCCATAACACCCACTATAACATGCAGCCGTCACACTTTCCTATATTTGTTCACAGCAGTTTGTGACTGAAAGTGTGTCTGCATCTGACTTCAGGAGTTTCAGACCAACCGGATCTAACGGTCATATTTAAAAATCATAACGTTCAGTTATAAAGTACAAAACGATTCTGTTGGTGTTTTTTTTTTTTCTATGATTAATACTTATGTGTTGTGTTTTATGTTTTGTACATCTTTTCAAATTGAGACCTCATTTGTAAGCTGCTGCTGGTGTAAAACATTAAATATAAAATAAAAATCTCTGTTTTATCCCGTTTGTCTTCTGCTTCCTTCCTTCACAGAATTCTGTTGATCAGGGCTTGATATTTAAATTTACTTGAGTTATACCGACGCTATTCATTTATGTTAACAGTATTAAATAATGTTGGACGCAGCTGTAGTAAATAAGTTAAATGAACCTAAGAACATTAATTTGACTGAACCTAAGAACATTAAGTTGCGCCAATAAAATTACTTAATGCTGAAAGAAAGCCATTAAATCAGGTGGAAATTCTTTCCATGATTTAATTATGTTCATTCAACAAGATGAACTTTGAGAGCGAATGGTTAGTAAATTCGGGCCCTGATCTCAATCCAATCGCACCCCAGAATGCAACAGAAAAACAGGTCTGATCCACAGAGGCCCCACCCACAAACCCACAGCACACAAAGGGTCCAGTGCCAACATCCTTGGGCCGCCACCACAGCGCTCCACAGCATCGCCCAGTGGCACAAGGGGAACCTACACAATAGTGGGAAATATGTTCCCTTTCAAAGGCTTCTCTCGATGCTGCGTGAGAACATGCTTCACAACCGGCACACAAAATGGTTCCCATAGCGTTCTGGACTTGGCACATCAGAGCTGATAATATACATACTGTGAGTT
This sequence comes from Channallabes apus, assembly GCA_030522415.1. Lineage (NCBI taxonomy): Eukaryota > Metazoa > Chordata > Actinopteri > Siluriformes > Clariidae > Channallabes > Channallabes apus. The sequence continues at coordinate 896,501 of CM060113.1, read as the reverse complement.
TAACCACAAAAGTACATTTTCTTACCCTGAGTAAGAACAGCAGATGAGCCAATCAGCATCTGAATGGACTGGGATTTATTACAGAAGACCATCTTGAAAAATATTAATCTTTTTTATAGTGATGTTTGGTATCACTCTATCCCCTAGCCACACCCACAAGCCCCACCCCTCAGTTTGGACTGGATTGTAGCAGGATGAAAGAGATATGAAGATTAATCCAGTTATGCTTTTATCTTACAAGTCATCTAAAGCCTCTCATGTGAGAAAGCCTTGGGGTCGAGGCAGATCTCCATTACTTAGTGACATTATCCGTGTAGCTACAGGCGAAACATTTGCTGCCTGATCATTTAGTACAGTTGAATTTAAAGTATAAGAATAAGTGAGTTCATGTCTTTCAGAGGAACTGAAATTGAAGCTGAATGCGTTGCTGAAAATCATTTCACACTTAGCCAGAATTTAAGCCGGTTATTTTGACCCATGCAGACCTGCAAGACTTATTCCATAAAAGCAGCCCGTATGCTGTGTGTGTGTGGAGGCGTCACGCTGTGCAAGGGCTGATGGGAAAGCACAGACCTCCAGCCTCCTGCTAGCAAACACAAACACACACAAACACATCAAATTAACCCCGAGAGGCATCGTGCTCTTCCTGTACACGCCGATTGATTTCACTTTGAGTGGGAGGAACTCAGTGACGAGTTAAAAAGATTCCTGCTGAGCACAACCAGATCTTCTGCTGATCCTCAAACTGTTAGGTGTAAAGGTGTGTGTTTGTGTGTCATCTTAGTTTATATGATTATATCATGTGGTTAAAGTAACTGTGTGTGTGTGTGTGTGTGTGTGTGTGTGTGTGTGTGTGTGTGTGTGTGTGTGTGTGGAGGAGATTTTTGGGGGGGGATGTAAAACACTAGTGTGAGCACGGTTCAGTGCAGAGTGCAGTGTGTGATAAGGGCTGAAATAAAAACTGAGATTTTAGTGCATCCATACTTCTGTACATATGTTCAAGGTCAAGGTCACTAAGTCGATCAAGAGATCATAACCTGCACTGGGATAACAACAAAATGGCAAAATAACAGTTATAAACAGGTCAGTGTAAAACTAAACTAAAAAGCCTCACATACACACTGCAAACACTGTGAAGGAATAAACAATCAGCTTCTGTATGAGCCACAAGCACACCGAGCTGGTGAGTGTCTCCAAATGCAATCAAATCATTGTGTTGAAATCAGTAAATAAGTTGTGGATCTGGTGTCAGTCTGAGTAACACTGGACATGAGGAGAAACACAATCAGGAACCCAGTCTCAACAGAACGGCTCTTTATCACTCATAACATGACATTGAACTTACTTGTTTCACTGACAATCTAATACATTGTTATTCCTATGTAAAAAGACACATCAATACACAAGGAGAACCGAACACCAACATTTTGACTCTAAAGAGAACCTCAGCAGGAGGTACAACCTGAAAACACAACACCTGAAAGTCTATCTGCTTGTGTTGTGCAGTAATGTAAGTGGAACATGGAGCAGACAGGATTACATTTTCCAATCCCTTTTTTAACTGTACTGTATATAGAAAAGAACCAAACCCCCCCCCCCCCCCCCCCATACACCCATACACACACAGACACTTTAAAATAATCACTTTTTGTTTCTTTGCAGCCTGAAATAAAGACAGACACAGTTTTTGTCTAATCCAGCTGTATTTACTCAGTGCATAACCAGTGAATAACCAACATATCAAAAAAAAAACACAGAATGACTAAGACGGAAAAGGAACACCGCCTCTTAAAAATGACTCGTAAACCCAATCAAGTGAAGTTAATCACCTTTTGAATGGCACACATTTCCGTTAGCTTGCTCTCTTGACGAAAGTGCCTGGATACTGAAAAGCTACCAAGAGACCTACAGCAACTCTGAAGCAGGACACACACACACACACACACACACTAAAATTTAATTATTTGGCCACAACACCAAACTATATATCTGGCAGAAATCAAATACTACTCACCATTCAAGCACCACCCCGACAGTAAAGCATGATGGTGGTAATATCCTGTTCCCTGTTATGGGGTGTTTCTCTGCACTCAGAATAGAAGGAAAATATATAGGGCAAAATATTGTTCTTAGATACTTCTTGAGGAAAATCTGCTGCCCTCCATCAGAAAGTTATCAGTGGGAAGAAGGTTCACCTTTTAACATGACAATGACCCAAAGAACGCAGCAAAACAGACCACACAGTGGTAAAACGAGAACAAGGTGAATTGAATGTCTTTTCATGGCCTAGTCAGAACCCAGACATGTGGAGTGACTTGAAGACTGCAGTCCACAAACGGTCACCATCAAATGTAACTTAACTTGATCCATTATGCAAAAAAGAGTTGCCAAATATTGCAAAGTCGAAATGTGCAAAGTTTTGTGTGCTACTGAGATCATTAGCTTCACCTGATTCCAAACCAATGATTTTTCCCCCTATTTTGTCTTATACATAATATATAAAATGTCTCAATTTTTACAGACAAACTAGATCTTCATCTTGCCTTCCGCTTTTCTAATGGCTCACAAGACCCAGCATGGAGCACTTTTATACTCTTACAGTAAAGGACTTACATCCACCAGCACTGACATTAACTCCACTGACAGCTGAGCTGAATAACACTGATTATCTCATCAGAACCAGGGATTATATTAGGCAACAAGTGAAGTCAGTTCTCGAATCAGGAAAACTGGGTAAGTCTAAGGATCTGAGTGACTTTAACAAGGGTCACATTGTGATGTCTTGACAACCAGGGCAGGGTGTCACCAAAATAGCAGATCTTGTGAGATGTTTCTGGTCTGCAGCGATCAGGACCTACAAAAAGTGCTTCAAGGAGAGACAACTGCTTACATGATGACAGGATTGTGGGCTCCCAGGGTTCACTGGTGCGGAGTGAGATATTTCCAACTATCTAAACACTGTTACAGTCCGAGTTACAGTACACCCTCATGGAGACGCTGTTCCCTGATATTAGTGGCCTCTTTCAGCAAATAATGCGCCCTCACACACTGCACGTACTGTTCAGGAATGTTTAGAGGAACATGGCAGGGAGTTTCATGTGCTGACTCCGCCTTGAAATTTTCCTGATCTCAGTCCGATCGAGCATCTGACGGACATGCTGGAGAATCACGTCAACGTTTAGGACTTTGCTTTGGTGCCTGATAACACACACCTTCAGAGGTCTCGTGAAGTCCAGGCCTTGCTGAGTCAGGGCTGTTTTAGAGACATAATGGGGTGGAACACAATATTAGACAGATGTTTTTAATGTTATAGCCGATTCTTTTACTGTATATACTCTCATAAACAGCACTGTACTTATATACATTTACTGTATATACGGGTTTCAGTGTCAGTAGTGCCACTAGTACCATCTGTCACTTCACACCACCTTCATATTTCCATGTATGTAATCATGGGCACCTGTATGATTGTGATCACGTCTATGTCTATGTCTACGTCTGTGTCTCAGGTAGTGCTCAGGTTGATATATTTAATATATGTATATGTATAAGTTACTCGAGCTTGATATATTAGAAAAGAAATGAAAATCAATAGAAAGCCAGATGGCAGGATTTAGATCCATTAGGTCTGTAAACAATAAATAAGTTTCAAAATTTTCAGCATTTTGCTTAGTTTCATTTATTTATTTATTTTGGGGGGGTGGGGGGGTGACAATACTCACCCTGCCCTGACAATAGGTCCGACTATAACTCAGCCTTTTAAAGACAAAGCTTGTGTTCTTCAACTACTGTAGGTCCCAGAAGCACATTAGCAACAACAGGCCTCTGGACACGTTGACTGAAACCTAAATAAAATCTTCTGAGAACACTGAAAACCACTTACAGATCACTCGCTTCAAGGTCTGAGCTAACCCAAACAAACCTTGTGATTTCTGATTATTGCATCATCATCACTACAGTGGAAAGAGACATGGACATATTGTCATTATGTTCTCATAATACTGATGTCTCTGTAATCATTCTAGTGTAGTGTTAGTCCTGGAATGATATGAAATCTGGTAAACAATGTGAAGTCATTAATGAGTGTTGCTGGAGAACTGCTGGAGAAAGGGTTTTTTAGGTGAACTTGGCTGGATAAGCTTCATCACCTTTCAGGCTGAGCAGGTTGATAGCCTAAGCTTGCTTTCAGCTCGATGGACAAAATCTCACTCAATCTAGACAATTTGATACAGTTAGTATTAAACTGATTAGTCAATCATTTCTCCCTCTCCATGGTTGATCACATGACTTAATTCCAACAATACAGTCTTAAGAACTTGTCTAATTTTCAGTCAAAATTCAATCAATTTCCAAAAGGTCTATCACCATTGTTGTTACAAATTAGCATTTTGTTGTATGAATATGATATAAAGATGTTTTAATGTCTGTAAGAAACAAAACACAGACTATGTTGGCTAGACTTTCTGTGTTAGAACCAAAGGATCACACATGATTTATGCTAATTGGCTTTCTCCATTTATTATCTGCATTATCAGCCATTAGTGCTAACACATATCATATACACAGTACACACTGGTGTGTTGATGTGGGTTGATGTTTTGGCATGTCACACTTTTTTTTTCTTTGTTTTCTTGCTTTCTGTTTCCGCTCTTGTTCGCTTCTCCTGCATTTTTTAAATAGCGCTTAGCCGCTATACATCCTTCCTTCTTCGCTAATATCCACTGAGTAAATGTCAGAGAAAAGGGCAAAACTCGCCGAAGCTATGCCGCTCAGAAGCACCTGTTTGAGTTTAGTCAGATTTCAACACAAAAACCCACAGGGCGTCAAAACTTTTACACACTAACCCCTCAGATCAGTTGCATTCTGACTCGTGACATTTACAGTTCAGAAAGATCTCTAAACTATTTCTAGTATAAACATCAACACCAGCAGATTTCTAGTTGAAGATGTGGTTTGGATCAAGTAGAATCGTTTTTTTTATCTCCAAAAGCTAAGAAGCTCTACAAAGTTAAACATCTTCACCATGAATCCACCCAACAGAATCAGTTACATTTAGACCATTATGAAGATAAGTTACACACTGGTGGATTTTATTTCACTCTAACAGAAAACAAACCATCTAACAGAAACACAAAAACATCGGCCCAAGAATTGGTAATATGAGGCGAGGGAAAGTGGGCGGGTCTTACAGCGGGTTAGAACCAGGGCTCGATTTGAGGGGGAGCAGGGGGGGGGGGGGGTTGGGCACTAACCCTGTTGAAAAAAAAATGATAAAATCCATCCCCTCTCTAAAACCATCCTGCCCCTTACCATCCCCTTTAGATGAGGTCATGCTGTGTATGATGTGTATTATAACGTGATTAGCCAATCAGAATTCAATATTGTAACGTGCTGCTCACAAGCTAATTTTTAACGCTGTTCGCATTTTCGCAGCAGCCAAGTGAACAGTTCAAGCACAACTTCTGACATATTTCACAAACTGAAGGTGTGCGTTTGAAGGACAGCTTTAATGATTATAAAAGACGAGTTCTTTACACAATTTGTGTTTCATTCTCAATTTAAATAAGAGTTTTTGTTTTTTCATTAGACTTTGAGGCTTCACCTACATGCTTAGGTACCAAATGGTCAGAAATAGATCTTTAAATGCCATAAAAGTCATTTGTGGCTCCAAGTTGATTTAATTAAGCTTATATTTAGTTAATAAAATCCTTCTTTAAAAAATTACATATTTTGTAATCATTTTGTTATAGTCCCCGTCCCTCCCCCTCTAAATAAATACATTAATAAATAAATACTTGACCGCACCATCCTCCTGGAATTAATTTTACAATTCGACCACTGGTTACAACACAGTGGGTCAAGAGTTCAGAACATTTGAGGAGCTGTCAATCATCACCAGGACCAGTGATTAGATCATCTGCTCTTTAAATGAGATAAGAACAAAAAAGTTTGTGTGTGTGTGTGTGTCTACTTCCTGCCTATTCATCATTCACTTCCTGGAATGTGTGTGGTCAAATGTTCTGAGCGCCGCCTCCAAGACCTCACAGAGAACCCAAACACAATGACTCACACACACTCACTCACACACACACACACACACACACAGACAAATGTCTGAATTCAGATTCATCTTTAACCGATTCATATTTTAAAGGAGCCATACAGACTCAATTCTTCATAAGTTAATATGATTCTTTAGGGTCCTAATGAAAAGTTTGTAATATACTTTAATTAAAAATTCTCAATTGTTGTGTAAAAAAACATTACTTTTACCTGGTAAAAAGTAGCTCTGTTCTCAGCAACCTGTTTCAGTACATGCTCCTTTAAATGTTAATGACCTCTACTGAACCCGCCCCCCAGTTCTGTGGGGCGTGTCTTCACAATACAAGTGGGGTATAGCTTTGACAACAGTTAAAAATATTTAAAAAACAGTTAAAAATAATTTTACATGATGTTAGAATTATTTTATATATAAAGGAGTTATTTCTACTCTCTTGCTCT
>CM060113.1:845000-885000 GCA_030522415.1 Channallabes apus | reverse complement strand
GTAGAATAAAGTGCAAAAAGATGTTACAACACACACTGTAAACTTTACACAACTCACTCACTCACACATGAGACTTGAAAGGGGAGGAATGGGGTTCAGTGAGCGTGTGTGTGGGGGCGTGTTTGGGGTTCAGTGAGGCTGTGTGTGTGGGTAGGTACAGGTAAGGTGAGCCAGGTAAGGCTACACCTGCTCAGGATGCTCTATGTAGTCACTCTGTAGAATGTGGTAAGGATGAGATATGGGAGATGGGTTCTGCACCTCCTCCCTGTACACTCACTCCGCCATGGGTGTGTCATCAGCAAACTTGACAATGTTGTTCAAGCTGTGTGTTGCTGAGTCAGCTTAGTGAACAGCAGTGGGCCGAGCATATGGCCCTGTGGAGCTCCAGTGCTCAGCGTGGTGGTGGTGCTGTAGATGCTCCTCCTGATCCAGACTCCCTGAGGTCTCCCAGTTAGAAAGGTCAGCATCCAGGTACAGAGGGAGGAGTCTAGACTCGGTCCTCTAATCAGATTCTGAGGGATGATTGTGCTAAACTGAACTGAAGGCTGTGAAAAGGTTTAAATCTCTCCATACATGTGTCTCTCCGTGTTGTCTCAAGGGCTCGTGCCACTGATTGATTCATTTTACCTTCTCATGCATTTACTCTGATTAATGTAAGCTCCTTAGTTTCTTTGTTTCTGTGTCTGGTATCTGATATACTCATGCTGTGAATGCTCAGAAGATCTGATGTATCCCTGCTTATCTCCATTTTTTTTAAAGCTAAGTGCTTTTGCTGAAGGTAAAATCTCTTGTCCATATCCACAGTCCCCGTGTAAATATATTTATGAATAAAGATTGGCCTGCGGCTATGTTCTGCCTCATCCTCCATCAGGTCACATGACCAATCCTCTGCACATAAACACAAACAGCAGGTTGACTGGTATGGAGCTTGAACAGACTTTAATATTTGGCATTGAAAACAAAACCTGAAGTGAAAATGGAAACATTGGCATTGAAACGCTGCAGCTGTGTTGGTCCTGAAAAAGAAGCGCTGGCACCGAGACACGCGCCGCTACAGAACACAACTCATGCTTTGAAAAAAAAAAATCCGAGCTTTCAATTAAAATTAAATGTATTTTTTTAATCAGCAATTACGTTCTTAACTAACAATTTTTTTTCTTATGTATATTTCAATTCTTATCTAATTTTGAGTGACAGACTCTTGCTCTTCATCCCATTTTTTGTGACTATGTTTTTTTTCTTTAAATGAGATTTTTTTATGTTGCTGTCACAGTTTGTGTCCGGTGAAGGAGTGGAGGGTTTTTGGGGGAGGAGCTAAGAAGAGCATGAGTTCGATATGTTCTACATATGATTTGCATATTTAGGAGAAATGATGGGTTCTAACCCTCGCCTTCTGTGGACACGCCCTCTGGTCATAAACCTTCACCTGGAACTCACCAGCCCAGGTAAGTCTGTCTACTGTTGTGTTTTATCCCACAGACACGGGCTGCTTTAAAGCTCCTTTAGCTTTAGTAAATAATGTTATTAGACATCCCACCTCTCCTGGAAGTTCTTCCTGTGTATTAATAATGGCTCCCAGGCGTACGCAAATCATACAAAAAATCCTGGAAATCCACCCCGCCCAATAAGTGTGACAGGTTCACTTATCACAAGACAAATCAGTATGCGTGTGTGTGATCTATCACTCGCTCATTCTAAATTCTGAAATCTTTTTTTCAGGGTGAGTGAGCAAGAGATCACACAATTTTATATTTTACTTTCATAGGGTATATTATTATTATTATTATTATTATTATTATTACAATCCTAATAAATATAAACTCTCACCCAGCTTTCATATTAAAAGTGGGCAGGGCTATTTTTACCACTGCTCAGTGTCACTAATATACACATCCTCTATATCATTTAATGTAAAGCAATTCAGACTGAAGCTAAGTCCGTCTGTACTAATTCACTATTTAAAACTAACATGCCTCGCCCTGAGATCATGTACTATCTAGTACACTAGTTTGGCTGCTTCACTTTTTTCAGCTCTGTAGGTGGAAAAGACAAAGGCGGCTCTAATTAAGTGTAAACATGGCGCTGTGAGGGAACCTGTGGATTCAGCGATTCACCGAGATAAACCTTACAGCCATGTGAACTGTTCTATAGAGTCTGGGAAGATACTGAGGATTCAGAACAACTTCTGAGTTGGACATTAAAATACTAGCAAAGGTACGACTTCTGCTTCAGGCAGCATCTCAGATGATTTCAGATTAATGGAATCATTCTATAGAAGGTTTTTATAAAATTTAGGTTTATTAACAGTAAGGCACTGCAAGGGCAAACGAGTGGCAGAAACATTATCAGTGCCCTAAAAGGGACAGGAACCCGCCAAGCCACTGACCTGACATACTGTATGTTTTCATTGGCCAGGGGCCATCGGGCTACTGGGCCATCACCTCTGGGCTATTGTGCCACCAAGCCATCTGGCCATCGGGCCACCGGACCACAAGGACACTGATCCATCGGTCCACAGGGACGCAGGGCTGTCTGGCCATCTGGCCACCGGTCCACAAGGACACTGATCCATCTGGCCACTGGTCCACAAGGACACTGATCCATCGGGCCACCGGTCCACAAGGACACTGATCCATGGGGCCACCGGTCCACAAGGACACTGATCCATCGGGCCACCGGACCACAAGGACACTGATCGATCGAGCCACCGGTCCACAGGGACGCAGGGCTGTCTGGCCATCGGGCCACCGGTCCACAAGGACACTGATCCATGGGGCCACCGGTCCACAAGGACACTGATCCATGGGGCCACCGGTCCACAAGGACACTGATCCATCGGGCCACCGGTCCACAAGGACACTGATCCATCGGGCCACCGGTCCACAAGGACACTGATCCATCGGGCCACCGGTCCACAGGGACGCAGGGCTGTCTGGCCATCGGGCCACCATGCCCTTGTCGAACCCTGGGTATCATCAGAGCATTTTTGCCCCAGTATCTACTTCATCTATGCAGGCGACAAAGGGAAATAAATTCCATATAAGAAACACGATTGAACTCAGAGTGTGTTGCGTAAATCAGGGAATAAATCTTAGAGATTTGACTTTGTTGTATTTTGCCTGAATAACAGGAGACAGTGTGTTAGTGTACTGTGCTGTGATTCAGGTGTGTAATTCATCTGAATGGTTTTTGAAGTCATCACACGCTGTCATGCTGCTGTGTTAAAGGATGTGTGTGTGTGTGTGTGTGTGTGTTGGACGCAGAGTGCTGGATTTATTACCGCAGGCTTAAATACCAGATGGTATCTTTAACAGCGGCTCGATCGATGCTGCAGAATGTCAGTCATGATGAGCAAAGCTCTCTGTTATGGTTTTAACCTTTTAGCTCTTAGTGTCAGAGACGCCGAGCACAAAGCCGTCCTGCAGCGCTCGGGGTCGCGCTCCTTCATTTTTAAACACGATTAAAAACACTGTCAGAGTCACAGGTTCACTTCCCAGCATCGGCTTCACTGCTGATCGTCCGCATTGATATAAATCATGTGAAATTTTGGTCAAAACCCTCACTCCTGCAGCGCACGCTTTTAAAAGTAAGTGACCCCCAGTCACTCGCATTCGTTTACACAGGATTATTTATTTATTTATTTTTAAAGGGAATTGGAACAAGCACTCCAGTGTGGTTAGTAAGATATCAAACACACCATGCTTATTTATACATTTTTAATAAATCTTAGTGTTTTTGTGGCCAAACGAAAAGTTTCAAAGTCAAATTTTCAGAGCTCCAAAGCCAATCAGCATAAATCACCAAGCACAATCACATCCATGCTGATTTAATTAAGCCACGCCCCACAAAACTCCATAAAAGGTAAAGCTCACAGGATGCAAAAAATAGCAACTAAACAGCACAAACATCTCTCAAGTGTGACCTTCTGTAACGCAGCTCATCAGCTTCACCAGACACACGCCTTCTTTCTGTTATGCAGTGCTGATATGTTCCTCCTGCTTGAGCATTCAGTCTTATTTGTGTTCATTTGTTCATTTTGATTGGTTTTGGAACAACTGTTTTTCAAGTCAGTTTTGCTGTTTTGCTCCGTAGGCTGACGTCACTTCCTCCGTACGAGGACGCTGAGACGCTGCTTTTTTCCGAGCTCCACCATACTGACCAACTTTTAAACTTTTTCGTCCCCTTACGAAGAGTGTACATAAAACGGATAAGTATCTTATAATATATTTACTCGAAACGCGTGTTATATCGTTAAGTTTTAATTGTTTTGCAGCACACCGCTTTTAGCCGGCATTAGCATCGCTAATTAGCATTAGCATCGCTAGCCCGACTACCACGTTTGTTTGTTTGTTTGTAAAGTTTGTTTTCGCTTCCTCACACCGATTATTTTCCGTGTTTAGACACCATGTCGGTTGTGATTCTGCCTCTGAGTGCAGGTGAGGAGACATTGGAGCTGCACTCGGTGGATTTGGAGGTGGAGGCCGTGGAGAAGCTGATCCGTGAGCTACAGGTGAAGCTGGTCCGGTTACAGCAGCGGAAAGCCACGCTGGAATCGACGCAGACCGACGCTCACCTGTCCCAGGTAAATTCTCGGCGTGAGAATTCTCCTACAACCTCAACCCCACGTGTTTCTCTGCCCAGGTCCAACACACCAAGGACGCAGCCCGCCCAGTTTTCCTACACCCCGGCGCCGGGACATCACGGACCCTGGATACAGCAGCGGCGGAAGAAGCACGCCAAGCCCCGGGCGAGGACCTCTCCCCCTCCACCACCACCACCCGTCTTCGACATCTCGACCCAAAACCGCTTCGCTCCTCTCCGCGAGACGGCACACGACGTCCTGGTCATCGGAGACTCCATCGTTCGTCACGTGCGTGCTACCACGGCTAAAGGTAAGGTGCACACACGCTGTTTACCTGGTGCACGTGTTCTTGATGTTGCTGCACAGGTGCCTGCTGCCCTGAGGAGGAACATTGGAGCTGTGGTTCTTCATGCCGGCACGAACGACACCAGGCTGAGGCAGACGGAGATCCTAAAGAAGGACTTCAGGAGCCTGGTCGAGAAGGTCCGCAGCACATCACCCACGACAAGGATCATCGTATCTGGACCGCTTCCCACATTTCAGCGAGGAATCGAGAAGTTCAGTAGATTATTTGCTTTTAATGAATGGTTACAATCTTGGTGTCAACAACAGAAATTACGCTTTGTTGATAACTGGAATGTTTTCTGGGAGCGTCCTAGGCTCTATCACACCGATGGCCTACACCCTAGCAGAGCTGGAGCAGCGGTCCTCTCTGACAACATCTCCAGGACACTACGAACCATCTGACTGGCGGTAAGTCATACTGTAGATTCCAAACATATTAGACACATCACAACTCACCGTAGTGATAGAAGAACACACATAGCTTGTCCTATAGAAACCGTGTCTGTTCCCCGAATACTGAGAAAAAAGAATAAATTTGTTAAATTTGCCCGAAACAATCTGATAACCATAAAACCAGAAAAAGGCAAAATAAGTAGTCAAAATCCACCTCTAAAGTTTGGACTACTCAACATTAGATCCCTTGCGCCCAAAGCACTTATTGTTAATGAAATTATCTCAGATTATTGCCTTGATGCACTCTGTCTCACTGAAACCTGGCTTAAACCAAATTAATATTTTGTCAGGATATTTCTATAAGCACGAGCCCCGTCTAATTGGTCGCGGTGGTGGTGTCGCCACTATCTACAATGATGTACTCACTGTTACCCAGAAAATAAGGCCCAGGTTTAATTCATTTGAAGTGCTTATCATTAATGTTGCACTAAATGAAATACGTAATAAACCCTTGCTATATTTTACCCTGGCCACCGTGTACAGACCCCCGGGGCCATATGGCGATTTTCTTAAAGAATTTGGACATCTGCTATCAGACCTATTGGTTAACTCTGACAAAGTGTTGATAGTAGGAGACTTTAACATTCATGTAGATGATGCTAACGACTCTTTAGCACTCACATTTATGGATTTACTAAATTCCTTTGGGGTTAAACAAAATATAATTGGAGCAACTCACCGCTTTAATCATATGCTAGATTTAATTATATCCCATGGTATAGATGTCTCTAATATAGAGATCATACCTCAAAGTGATGATATCACAGATCATCACCTCCTGACATATACTCTACCCGTAGAACAGATTAGCTGTGTCTCCCCACGTTATCAATCTGTTAGAAATATGAATCCCACCACTAAAGACAGATTCACAAGTAATCTGCCGGATCTGTCCCAATTTCTTATTAGACCCCTAAATGCAGATGATCTAGATGAAGTGACTAGCAGCATGGGCACTATTTTTACCAGTACATTAGACACTGTTGCTCCCATCAGATTAAAAAAAGTCAGAGATAAAACATTTGCACCGTGGTACAACAGTCATACTCGCGCCCTAAAGAGAGCAACCCGTAACCTCGAGCGAAAATGGAGGAAAACTAAATTAGAAGTTTTTCGAATTGCGTATAAAGACAGTATGTGCAGCTATAGACAGGCTCTAAAAACTGCTAGGACCGAGCATCTTAGCCAACTGATAGCAAGAAACCAAAACAATCCCAGGTTCTTATTTAGTACAGTGGCTCGCCTAACAAAACCTAAGATGCCCGCAGAGAGTATCCCATCACAGTTTAGAAGTGAAGACTTTATGGACTTCTTTAATGAAAAAATCAATAATATCAGGAAGAAAATAATGGAGGTTCAACCTCTAATAGTATCTCACGATCCAGTTCAGCCTATAGCTTCACATTTAGATTTTCACTGCTTTACAGGTATAGGACAGGAAGAGCTGTATAAACTCATCACCTCGGCTAAATCAACAACGTGCCTGTTAGACCCAATCCCAACCAGATTTTTAAAAGAAGTGATCCTTACAGTTGGAGAGCCACTCCTAAACATTATTAATTCTTCATTACATCTAGGTCACGTCCCTAAACCTTTCAAGTTAGCAGTTATTAAGCCGCTTCTTAAAAAATCTAATTTGGACGCGAATGAATTAAAAAATTACAGACCGATTTCAAACCTCCCGTTCATATCAAAAATACTAGAAAAAGTAGTATCAGCTCAAATTTGCACATTCTTGCAGGATAACAACATCCTTGAAGAATTTCAGTCAGGTTTCAGGCCCCATCATAGCACAGAAACTGCACTAGTTAAGATTACAAACGACTTGTTTTTAGCTTCAGACCAAGACTGCATCTCATTGCTAGTTCTGCTCGATCTTAGTGCTGCATTCGACACTATAGATCATAATATTCTCATAGATCGCTTACAAAATTATATAGGTATTCAGGGACAGGCATTAAAATGGTTTAGATCTTACCTGTCTGATCGCTACCATTTTGTAGATCTAAATGGAGAACCGTCTGGTGTAATGCCAGTGAAATATGGGGTCCCACAAGGGTCAGTTTTAGGACCTCTGTTGTTCTCAATATACATGCTTCCCTTGGGTAACATCATTAGAAGACATGGGATTAGTTTCCATTGTTATGCTGATGATACCCAATTATATATCTCAACTAAACCAGACGAAATACCTAAGTTGTCTAGATTAACTGAGTGTGTCCAGGACATAAAAGATTGGATGACCAATAACTTTCTTTTATTAAATTCAGATAAGACAGAGATATTACTTATTGGCCCAAAAACCAGCACACAACAGCTTTCACAATTCAGCTTGCGCTTAGAAGGATGTACTGTTACTACCAGCTCAGCAGTAAAAGATCTGGGAGTAATATTAGACAGTAACTTGTCTTTTGAAAATGACATTTCAAATATCACAAAAACAGCCTTTTTCCATCTTCGAAATATTGCTAAACTTAGGAACATCTTATCCGTATCTGATGCAGAAAAACTAGTTCATGCATTCATGACCTCCAGACTGGACTATTGTAATGCATTACTAGGTGGTTGTCCTGCATCCTCAATAAACAAGCTTCAGTTAATCCAAAATGCAGCTGCCAGGGTTCTCACTAGATCCAGAAAATATGATCATATAACCCCAATATTATCATCCCTGCACTGGCTACCTGTTCAGTTTAGAATAAATTACAAAATAGTATTACTTACATACAAGGCCTTAAATGGTTTAGCTCCCACATACCTAACCAGTCTTCTGATACGCTACAATCCACCACGCGCCTTAAGATCACAAAGCTCCGGACTTCTGGTAGTTCCCAGAATTTCAAAATCTACAAAAGCGGGTAGGGCTTTTTCATATTTAGCTCCAAAGCTTTGGAATAGCCTTCCAGACAGTGTTCGGGGAGCAGACACGGTTTCTCAGTTCAAAAGTAGACTCAAGACGCATCTTTTTAATCTGGCATACACATAACTCATCCCAGTACTCATACTCCAGTACACCTATACCGAATGGCAACTACGCTAATTCTCCCCATCTGTTCTGTATTTCTCTACCCATCCCGAGGCATCGGGAGATTTTGCCAGCTTCAGTAGACAAAGGCCGACCCTGCGAGGTTCCTGAGGCATCCAGAGAAGGACCAGCTCTAGCTGGATTCAGCTTTATGATGGTTGGAGCTACACATGCTGCTCCTGTGCTTCCAGTGATCCAGACCTCATCTGCCCTCTGCACCTACTGACTCGTCCCTATGCTGAACTGGTCTTCATGTCAATTTAAATAATTTCTGTCATATTGAATTTTCACCTGCACAACACACAAGATGTTATATCATTTCTATCTGTTATCGCCCAAATGAGGATGGGTTCCCTGTTGAGTCTGGTTCCTCTCAAGGTTTCTTCCTAATGCCATCTTAGGGAGTTTTTCCTTGCCACGTCGCCGTCACCCTTGGCTTGCTCATCAGAGAAATTTCATTCATTCGTCTCATTATTATCTGCACATTTTTCTCACACATCCACACTTCCAATTATTTTCTTTTCTATAATTATTATTATTATTTGTTTTTATTTATTTATTTTCTATTATAATTTTATTTATTTATTTATTATTTTATATATAATTATTTTATATATAATATATATATATATATATATATATATTTTTTTTTTTTTTTTTTTTTTTTTGTTAAATTTCTTTAATTTTTGTGAAGCTGCTTTGAGACAATGACCATTGTTAAAAGCGCTATATAAATTGAATTGAATTGAATTGAAATTGAATTGAATTGAAGTCATTAATATTAAATGAGATAACAAGTTCCAGAAAAAGTTCAGTAAATTAGCGTGAAACAGTGGCATGCTGGTGCAGTGATCAGCCCTGTCGCCTCTGTGCACGTGGAGTTTGCATATTCTGCTTACATGCTAATGGAGTTCCACGCGCTTCTCCAGTTTCCTCCTACAGTCCAAAGACAGTCAGTGTAGCAGTTTTACAGAATCAAACAAAACTTAATGTGAAAAATTTGTATGAATCAGAATGATCAGATCATCCAAGCCAAGGACGACGGTGCTGAAGTAAAAACTCAGATGGAAATTAGAAGAAACCTTGAGAGGAACCGGACTCAACAGGGAACCCATCCTTATCTGGGTGATAACGGATAGCAGGGATTGATCTGAATTCATACTGTGTGTTAGGTGGCAGCCAGTTCAGTATAACAGGAGATGTGGAGAAGTTCATATGGAGTCCAGTTGGTTATTGGAGGATCAGGTAGACTGTAGTAAACTCCAGTCCTGAACTATCGAGCGACTGCAGTCACGAGTCCTCAGAGAAATAGCTGTCTGTACCAGAACAGAGGACAGAACCGTCTTCATGGTAAAGTGGAACCATCCCCAGTCACCACACACATCCCAGACAGACCACACAGGGCGTCCATGACACGAGATCGACAACCAGAATTTCGAACATGAATACAGCAAGTCTCTCTTCTGCTAATGATTTATCAATAATTAACTCTAACATCCTCTTTATTGCTTTTTTGGCACTTTTAATAAAAGTGAGCAAACTTTAAATAAAATAAATGTAATTGGATAAGGCATTGGACTACGGTTTGTAAGGTCTCAGGTTCAAATCTCACAATCACCAAGTTGCCACTGTGGGCCCTTAACCCTCAAGTGTATAATGAGATAAAAATGTTAGTCCCTCTGGATAAGGGCGTCTGCCAAATGCAATAGTGTAAATATTCTCATCTTCATTATGGAGACATTGTAAGGTTTTGTGGTCTGTTTTGTGAAAGACAAGTTTTGGCACCCCATACCATTGCCTTCATTGCCTGTGTCTCTGGATGGCGGAGGTTAAATCTTTATGTTGTGTCCTTCACCTTTCTCTCACATTTAAAATGTTTTCAGTAAACCCTTTTTCAGTTTTAAGGGAAAAAAAGAAAGAAATATTTATTTTCATTTCACTTTATCGACATGGCCTCAGGAAGGAATTTTTTTATATAAATATATATTGAACTGTATTTTTTTTTCCATGAGCAATAATAAAATAATTTCCTTTTGTGTTTCAGAGTGTTATAAACAGTGTCATGGATCCAGATGTAATCTGCCAATCAAAGGGCAGAGTTAAGCCACGCCTTCTTCTGCACACATAACTCAGAGGAGTTAATCTATCATTTTGATTGACAGGTGATGAATCCGCTTGTGTCCTGATCAATGGTATTGATTTGCACACTTCCTAAGTGGCTGTGACATTTTACAGTAAGATGTTTTGTTATTGTGTGATTAAGACGTCGCAACTCGATGGACGGAAATCGATCATCTCCTTGCGTCTCTTCTCCTTGGTTAGCGTCATGTGTCAGGTCTCTACTCTTCTACACACTCACCATTCTGCATGATTATTAGCTAACACACTATTTCAGAAGTATTTACACCTGGATATTCGCAGAGTGTTTTATTCCACATTAATGTTACAGCTGTGTGGAGCGCTGGCTTTGGGTCCACATTCAGATTAATTACATCACAGAACACTGTGGGCATTTTTAGGAGTTTTGTTTTCTTTGACAGACAGCAGATGCAAATGTTTCTCAACATTGTGAGGTCCTAAGTGACACACTTGAGGTTCTCCTCACCATCTCAAGCTCAATAATCAGCATGCAAGAATAAATTAACAATTAAACAGATTAAAAAACAAACATATATATATATATATATATATATATATATATATATATATATATATATATATATGTACAGCATTTATTCCCTGTTCTCTACTTATATATGAATGAAATTATGTTTGACTCATTTCCATACCGAACTGAATATTCATTCATCTTCTATACCGCTTAATCCTGTGTTCAGGGTCGCGGGGGACAGTAAATATACATTCACGTTAGACATTGTGACTGTGACCATACCTAATTGCAATCTCTCCTCCTCTTCTCTTCCTCCCCCTCTTTCTCTTTCCTCTCTCCCCCTGTCTCCCCCTTTCACTCTTTCTCTCTCTCTCTCTGTCGAGCTACACATGTGGTTCCTGAGCTGCCAGTGATCCAGACTCCCTCTGCCCTTCGGACCTGTCTGATCCATCCTGGTGCCCGGTTTCTGGTTGGAGGTCTCATCGCATGGATGCCCCGTGTGTCTCCTTAGGATGCGTCTGGTGTCTGGGGATGATTCTCTATACTTAGAAGATGGTTCTGGCCTCGACTGGTGTGGTCAGCTGTTTCTCTGAGGACTTGACAATTCGATAGTTCAGGACTGGAACTTTCTACAAGTCTATCTGAGTCTCGAATAACTACTGGACTCCATTTTACATCAAGTATTATAACATCAATTAACATCAACTATTATAGCTGAACCTAACACTTAACACTGTATAAATGCAGATCATTTCCTGCTATCTGTTTCACCCAGATGAGGATGGGTTCCCTGTCGAGTCTGGTTCCTCTCAACGTTTCTTCCTATTACCGTCTCAGGGAGTTTTTCCTTGCCACTGTCGCCCTCGGGCTTGCTCACCAGGGACTATCTGAACATTTTGATTCATACACATTCACATTCCATACAAACTTAAATAATTCTTTTGATTGTGTAAAGCTGTTTTGAGACAATGTCAATTGTTAAAAGCGCTATACAAATAAAATTGAATTGAATTGAATTGGAGCCTATCCCAGGAGACTTCGGGCACTAGGCGGGGTACACCCTGGACAGGGTGCCAATATACACACAGGGCACACACACATACTGTACACACACTCACACACCCAATCACACACTACGGGCAATTTAGCAACGCCAATTACCCTAACCTGCATATCTTTGGACTGTGGGAGGAAACTGGAGTACCCGGAGGAAACCCACCAAGCACGGGGAGAACATGCAGACTCCATGCACACAGAGACGGGAATCGAGCCTGGCCGGGGAATCGAACCCAGACCCTGGAGGTGCAAGGCGACAGTGCTAACCACTACACCACCGCGCCCAAACTGAATATTAAATAATGATAATAATATTAAGAAGAAGAAGAAGTGAGCACTAGACCCACAGCCCTCTGTTTGCACTCCATCACTACCAGTTTGGTTTGGTTCAGAATAGAGTTCAGAATGGAGCTCTGAGTCGCAGCCTCGGCCTCCAGCATGACAATGTGTTTCTGATCGAGACTCAAGCGCTCTGCTAGACATCTCTCTGGAAAAATGGGGCATCGTCTAAATGCTCTACACCTCATCAACGTGAACCATTTCAGCTCCACAAGAATGTTCCTGAAAGAACAGAGCAGGAACCTGCAGGTCAGAGGATCTGAAGGCCATCATTACTTCATGTCTCTATGTGTAGACTTACTGTACACACACTCACACACTCAGGAACAGAGCACACACGTTGTCCCAAATTTACGAGATTCATAAAAAACTAATTTCTTCTGTAAAGATGATTCATTAATAATATACGAGCTCAGTGGACGATTTTTAAATACAAAAAACAAACATAAAAATGAACAAATCAAATCATATGATTTGAAAATGCTATTTAGGGACATTTTCTTTTCTTTCTTTTTTTTAGGCAGAACTTCATGGTAAATATGAACAGTGATGTTCCTGAATAATGACATTAAGCTCCATTTCCAGCCGTCAAGAGCCACTAACTAATCCGGTTCTCTTAATCCAATCGGTTTAATGTTTAAATCGGTGTAGTGCTTTTAACAATGAAAAGTATCACAGAGCAGATTTACAGATTTTAATATAAATCCTGGAAATGGAAACTGGTGAGGGAGAAAACTTCTTGAGACAATATGAGGAAGAAACCTCAAGAGGAACCAGACGCTAAGGGGAACCCGTCCTCGTGTGTGTGATACGGGACAGTGAGACCATAATCTGTCCCTGTTGTAACTCTGAGGGCAAAAGTGCAGATGTTTAACAGGAAATGTGGTTTAGTTAACAGAAAGTCCACTGAGTCGAGGTTACACTGTTCACTCGGGTACGTCTCTGTTCGCTCGCATCCTGATGATGATGATGATGGAGATGTCACCATACACGCCACAACATGATGGAAACTTTTACTTTTATTCTCTCAAACTATTTTGTTAATGCCTCACTTTCAAATAAAAAAACAAAAAACAGAAATTAATTGAGAAAGTAATAATCATAAACATAAACATTCGGCACTGAGCACCTGTGAGTTGTAATTTATTAAACCTACAGCATATGGACGGTTTAAACTGTGAAATTGTACTTCATCTGGAAGATTTTCATTAAATAAGTATAAATAAGCACAGCCCCTCTGTGCAGAAGGGAAACACAGCCGGACGTCCTCTGAATAGATTTTATTAAATGTTTGTGATTTTACGTTGTTTCAAAGCCTCAGTAGTAATATCTTGAAATCGTGTTTCCTCCTCGGTGATGTTGCCGTTTAAGGCTATCAGTAACTTACCGGCTTTTCATCCTGACCGTCTGTACAGCAACGAACAGGAAGCGTGTTCTAAAACTCTAAATTTTAATGAACACCAACCAAAATCTTCCTGAACTAATGAGCTTCTGCTCCTCAGACTCCCCGGAGGTGCTTTACACATCATTCCAAAATCAATAGAAGAGCGTGAAATAGAAAATTATCCACGTTGAAATAACGACGTCCAAAGCGCCGATCACTGAGAGACCATTACTGAGCTCCAGCTGAGACGAACACACACTCCACACAAACACGCCGTCGATCGATTCACGTCACTTTGAAGTAATAATGCGAGATTCAAAAACATAAAAATGTTATCGTAAAATGTAGCCAATTTACAAACAATGCAGACTCTCTGTTGTTCTTTTCATCAAAGAATGCACTGAATCTTTCCGAACTACAGACCATCGATGAAAGCAGTGATCAATAAAAGACAATTTGACTTTTTCCCATCAGTCAGTGCGTCTCGCTGGAGCGCGGAAAAAAAAGTGGAGCTCAAAAAATTGTATTATCGAAGGACGGCGCCCACTAGTGGGGAATACAGACATGACAGGTGGGGCGCAATGAACGGGAGGAAATTAATGGAAAATAAGTTCATGCTTTTCTTTATTGATAATGAAGAGCGTACGTTCAAAACTAAACAATCACACGCAAATAAATGGATCATTAATACAAGTAAATTGAATTGAAACCTGCGCGAGCCACTGGGCAGCGCTGCGCGACTCTGACAGGGTTGGGTTGCGCACGTACAAACCAGGCATGGCAAGGCGGAAACAATATTAAACAGTCCTGACATTCTAAATAAATTTAGTCGCGCAGGTTTGTGATTCGAGCGGCGCTGCGCGATCCACCGGGCTGCGCGAATAAACCAGATTAACTCTGCGCTATCCAGATAGTCGCGCTGCGCTGTATTTGCGCATATATTCGGTTCAATCGGGTGCCGCGGTTTCGGCACATACACTTCGACAATGGAAGAAGACGCTGCAGCAGCAGTGAGTTTACTTACATGTGACGAAACCAACAAAGAGGAGATTGTAAAGAAAAAAGCTGCCTCGTCTGTGGTGTGGAATTGGTTTGGGTATAAGAAAAGTGATACGAATGAGATGAACGTGATTTGTGAGGTACACAAGTGCACTGTTTTAACAAGTGGTGGAAACACGTCAAACCTTTTCTATCATCTGAAATCCAAGCATCCAAACGAATATGGCCAAAGTAAAAAAAAAAAAAGACATTATGTGAAACAGTTTCTTTGTGTTTGAATTTTTATTTATGCATTTTCAGATACAAATTGCTATATTGTGATGTATATCGTTATTGAGGTAGAAAATCGCTTCTACCGTGATAGAAGATTTTGGTTATATCGCCCCCCCCCCCCCCCCCCCCTAATGAAGTCTATCTTGAGTTTGGATTCATGGTGGTGATGGTGGGGGCAGAAGAGAGACCCGGGTGTGTTTTGTGTCTTAAACCGCTGGCAGCAGACCGCATGAGACCCAACAAATTAGGAAGACACTTAGAGACAACACACTCCAGTCACGTTAATAAGCCACTGGACGTCTTTGAAAGAAAGCTGGCAGAATACAGACAGCAGGAGAATCGCATGGTAACATCTGAATCAGTGGACAGCAAAGCACAAATGGCTTCATTCAAAGTTACATACAGAATTGGCCAAAAAACTACAAACGATTGCTGAGCAGCTAATAAACATGGGGTCAATTATGCAAAGATATGTGACAACGTAAGCCTTTTATAACAATTACACGTGTATTTTATCTGTTTTGAACTTGGTGTTGTTTGATCTTATTGGTTTAGAAATTGATATTTCAATAAACAGTAAACTTGGCCGATTTCGTTATTTTGTTGACAAGTGGGGCTTGAAAATTCACTCACCCCCTTAAGTGGGGAATGACAGAAAAAGTTTGAGAACCACTGCATTAATAGGACACAACAATTTAAATTTTAAGTTTTTGTTTTATTATGTATTCAATATTTAATGCGTCAGGTATCCGAGGTATTAATGTTGCCATGGTAACACATGGAGGATGTGACATCTGTGCTGGTGATGTTGTGGGGTGTAACGAAGGGTGGAATTCTGTCAAGGGAAGTTCCCTTAACCGACATTCACTGCACACTGAGCAGGGAGTAGGGAGTAGGGAGTAGGGAGCAGGGAGTAGGGAGCAGGGACCACCGTGTGAAGTACACTTCAGAATGGAACGCCTCCTGTCATACGAGAGACTCTCAGGCTGATTCACTGAGTCGATTCAGTTCAGTTTTATTTCTGTAGGCTTTTCTGCCCGTCATTCAGAGAATCAAATCAGCTGAGAGGTGAATCTTAAGGATGGATGATTGATTCACTGATTCACACAATGACTCGGAGAGAACAGAGATATTTCAGTCATCTTTTGGAGTCACTCAGGATGGAATGAAGGCCCGTGTGTGTGAGTCATCATTTGTGAAGAAAACATGTTCAGTCGTTCGTTTATTCTTTCATCTGTCCATCAGTTTAATCATTAACATTAAAACGCTAATTAAACACTTGTAAGAGTTTTTACACGCAGCATCTTGTTTACTTAAACACTCGTTATAGGTCACAGGATTCCCTTCAGGAGTGTGTGTGTGTGTGTGTGTGTGTGTGTGTGTGTGTGTTTCTGAGAGAGAGAGAGATTCTGATTGATTTGAGTTGCGTAATTAGATTTTCTCTGGCAGATAAACAGCGGATGTGTGACGGCGGTAAGTGACGCGCTCTCATAATCAGGACGAGTGTGTGAGGGGGTCGCGTTCCATAACATACTGACTTCTGGATGCTGGATGTCACAATTAACTGTGTGTGTGTGTGTGTGTGTGTGTGTGTGTGTGTGTGTGTGTGTGTGTGTGTGATTGAAATAATCCAGGGCTTGTTAGCTAAAGTGTTGTATAATTAGCGTTTAATAGGAACCACAGAGTGTTTGTTATTTAAGAATAAAGTGAATTTGGGCCTCTTTAGTCGCTCCTCAGCACCGCCTCTGCAATTAACTGCACTCGTTAATGGCCCTTGTACAGCAGGACCCAGTATTATAATACCTGCATCATCATCATCATCATCATCATCATCATCACACACACACACACACACACACAGATGAGAAGAACAAAAATTCTGCTCTTATTACTCTGGACTTTTGAAATGATTAAATTTTCAATTAAATTCAGTTTTATTTATACAGCAATTTTAACAAACTGTTCATTGTCTCAAAGCAGCTTCACAAAAATGAAACGAAAATTTGAAAAAAAAAAAGAACACTTATGGAAATGATCTGTTGTTCAGTGTTAATGAGCCGCTGTAGCTGATTAAAGGCGGAGCTGACACGTGCGCGACAGCTGGTGAACCCGGGACGAGCCTCAGGGTGCGGCGTGTGGGGGGGGCAGGAGGAGGCAGAGAGGCAGACCTGCTCTCACCCTGTGGTGCTGACGGAGGAGTGG
This sequence comes from Channallabes apus, assembly GCA_030522415.1. Lineage (NCBI taxonomy): Eukaryota > Metazoa > Chordata > Actinopteri > Siluriformes > Clariidae > Channallabes > Channallabes apus. Next base: position 867,731 of record CM060113.1, on the reverse strand, counting down.
ATGGACGGCACATTAGATAAATGAGGGGGGAAACGGCAAGTTAACAGAACGACTGGGTCAGTGAGAGGAGACGAGACGGACGGCTGTGAAAATGAGAAACAGGCCGAGTCATGTCTGCCTGCGGGGACGCGTCTCACTCATGATGTGGAAAAACAGGCAGAGAGGAATAGAGAAGAAAAACAATCATGTTCTCTCTCCTTCAAACACACACACACACACACACACACACACACACACACACACACGCACACACAGTGCAGGAAAGCATCAGGTGCAGAATCCCACCTAACCATTTTAGATGAACATTTTCTGTAGCTCACATTTCTCAGAAGTCTTTATTTATTCTTTTATTCTTGCAAATGTTTTGGCACCTTTTTATTTTTTACACACTATTATTTACCCACAAAAAAAGGGGGTAAATAATAAACCATCTGTATAAAAGCGTCGACTTTGACCGCAGTGTTAAAGATTCCCTCTGCCTGGAGGTTAAAACTTTACTGTAGAAGGAAATTGAAACAAAACTATCAGCAGTAAAAAAAAAAAAAAAGCAGAGTGACATCATCATCATCACACACACACACACACACACACACACACACACACACTGTGTTGTTGATTATTGTCCTGTAATATGATCCACACTGCTTTATTCCTCACATACTGTATTGTGTATTACACTGAATCAGGTCTAATCACATAACAGTGTAATAATAATAATAATAATAATAATAATAATAATTGATCAGAGATTCCCAAACAGGATTTCCACAATTCCCGCTGACGATCTCAGATATTTTTCGGGGTGTTTATTCGCCACAAACATTAAAAAAGTCGTAATTTTTAGAATCGATTGGAGCCGCTGATGTTTGACTTGTGATGGTGATTAGCATGTTAGCATGCCGTTAGCGCCGCGCATAAATACAGCAGCAAGTAAAAACCAGTTCAACTCAAAAACAAGCAAACTCGGAAAAGTGCAGATATAAATCATAATTTCATTAGTTTCCCGCCTTACGCACTACAGAATTCCTAATTAAAACTGTGAGCAGCGTAGCATGAACCTCGCCGCCTCCGTCATGCTGTGTGTGTGTGTGTGTGTGTGTGTGTCTGTGTGTCTGTGTGTGTGTGTGTTAAAGTCATAAAGTCATAAGGCCCTGAGTTCAGAGAGAAAAACAACATCAGGAAAAAAAAAAATCATAACCAAACAGCTGGAGGGGAAAAATCTCTCGCCTTGGAACAGAGCGACTCAGGAGCGAGTGAATGAGGAGGAGGAGGAGGAGGAAGAGGAGGAGGAGTGGAGATGGAGAGAATTCTACAATGTGACATTTAACATATTTAACCTACTAACAGCATTAAATAAGATTATATTCACCCTCACACAGCTGCTAGATGACTGGCACAGAGTCTTTGTTATTACCAGCCTAATGCTTTAGTGTGTGTGTGTGTGTGTGTGTGTGTGTGTGTGTGTGTGTGTGTGTGTGTGATTATGTTTTTAATTAACATTAGCTTTTCCATAAACTATAATGATGTCATTAGCACATTTAGATGTTATTTAGCCTGTTAGCTTCATTACCTTCTGCAGGCAAAATCCCTTTTATCTCACAACAGCATGGCTATGAACACCGACCTTTACGGAAGCAACATGTGTGTGTGTGTGTGTGTGTGTGTGTGTGTGTGTGTGTGTGTGTGTGTGTGTGTGAGATCAATCTCCACAGGATCAGTAACACTTGTTCTCAGTCAGTCTGGTTTGATTGACAGATCACACACTTTCCTTTGATGTTCTCCTCCTGTTGCCAAGGCAACGCGTCAAGCATCACTGGGAAGAGAACAACAGCACAGAGCCTAAGCGCCCCCCCCCCCCCCCCCCCCCGTCTCTCTCACCCGGAGACTTTACCTTTGAATGTTTTTTAAGTAACTTTATATAAAATAAAATAGAAACCAGATCAAAACCTCTGAGTAAATTAAAGGAGAACGTTCGTACATTACGCTTCAGTTCAGACTTGAAAGAAATTTGTCTTTAAAAAAAAAGTTTAAATAAGAAACACAACCAGATCAAACACTAACATTTGTGTTCTTCTTTGGGATTATTCAGGATTTTTATTATTTTTGTCTTCTTCAGCTAAAACAAATTTAATATAACGAGGGCTGAGTGAGTTTTGAAGTAAGCAAAGGAAAGAATAAAGTGATCGGGGAAAAGCACATCACAGCAGGAAGTAAATGGATAATAAAAGGTCTTCAGAGAAAACAGCGAGCAAACAGCAGCGCTGCAATCAATCAAATTACAGAAAAAAACTCAAATAAAAGAGAAAAATGACGAAAAATAAAATAGTGTTTTGTTTCGAGAGCGACGTGTTGATTTAAAGCTGCAGCGTTTCTTACAAACTTTTCTCAGAAATTGTCTCGCTGTGAAATTCGTAAACTTTAACAGCGCTGTGGCGTAAAGAGCAAAAATAAACCCTTATTATTTAATAAACAACATTATTCCGTCAGTAAACTGCTGTGTACAGAAAACTGTTTATTTACCTTTTGCAATTAACAAACATTACAGAGTCTAAAATCAAATATTAACCTGAATAATAATAATAATAATAATAATAATAATAATAATAATAATAATAAAACTTACATTCCTGTAAGTGTGTAGTTCTGTTTATTACAGACGTTTAAGTGTGTAAAAATGTATCCGTGTTAGTGTGTTAGTGTGTAAATGTGAAAGTGTGTATTTGTGTAAATGTATGATTGTGGTTAATGTGTACATGTGTGTGTAAGTTTGTAAGTGTGTCATTGTGCGACTGTATAAGTGTGTAATTGTTCAATTCAATAAAATGTTATTTATGTAGCACTTTTAACAACAGTCTCAAAGCAGCTTCACAAATTTAAAAGGAGTTTATGGAGACGTGAAGGAGGAAGTAAAAATGTGTCGAGTCGAGTGTGAAAAACTCCCTTAGATGGTGACAGGAAGAAACCTGGAGAGGAACCGGACTGAACAGGGAACCCATCCTCATCCGGGTGACAACAGACAGCAGGGATTGATCTGAACTCATACGGAGGCTGGAAGTTCAGTATATTGTGTAAGTTTGTAAGTTTGTAATGGTTTTAAAGGTTAAAGTGTGTAAATGCTTTACTATAGCATTACTATATCATAATTCACTGTAACTCAGAGCCCTACACACTGAGCAAAATAAATTAATTAATTAATGATTAAAGAAAGAAAGAAAGAAAAGCACATGTTGTCGCCAAAAACAGTCACATTTTACGATGATGAATTTATTGTCCTGTATCGAGCAACCAGAACATCATATTTATTCCCTGATGTTACGACCACAAGGAGTCATTCTCACACATGACCTGCACACCACAGTGTGTGTGTGTGTGTGTGTGTGTGTGTGTGAGAAGGAGGCTGTAAATACGCAGATACACAAAGTCGCCATATTGGATCAGAGACGTTTCCATGCGAGCGAGTGATATTATCGCTACACAACTAAATGAGATGCAACATAATTATATTGGAATATGAAGAAAAATTTCTCTGCGCGCTCACTGAATGAGGAACAGACCCCGCAGGTTATAAAGCCACACACACACACACACACACAGATAGACAGATATAAATATAAATGGATCAGAGTGCAGCAGTAATCTCATCTCGGTGTCAGTAATATAATATTGCTGTCTAACAGGAAATCCTGGAGCAAAAGGTGGAGGAGTTTAACCCTTTACTTCCTGTTTCGATTAAATTCTTTACAAAAACATGAAACTGAAAACTATTAAGAGAGATAAGAGGACACTTTGGGTGGCACATTCTGCTCTTCCTGCTAGAACAGTGTGTGTATAGACTCGGAGATCTGAAGCATCGCTGTGATTAAAGTGGTGTGCAGTAACGACACGCCCCTGCGTTTGTAGCGTGGCCACATAAATGGGCAGTTAAATAGCAGGGGAATGGTAAAAGAGCTAATGTTGCTGACCTGCACCAGCAAACGTGCCCTAGAAGGCTATTCTGTCCCCATGACGACGGTGGTTTGGTTCCGGGGTTATGCTCTCGTGCGCATGCGCAGTTGTGCCGCGAGGGAACCCCGATGACTTATCGGGTCACGTGTCCCGGTATAAAGCCAGAACCGGCATAGTACTCGGGACGGAGAGATGAAGTCAGCGCACTGCATTGATATTGAGAGAAAGAGGATTCTTGTTCCCGGATTTCATACAATACCCTTCTCATTCCGTTTTCTCGGTCTCCCGGATTTGCCATCTTTTCCTGGTGAGATCGAGCCATCTCTCCCATACACAATCTCACTCCTAGAATAACACGGACTTGGACATTCATACATACACACCCACTCACACGCATACTCTGACATTGTACATATTTGTTTATATTTTGTATATATTGTTTTTTTGTTGCACTTCATTTGTTTGTTTGTCTTTTGTACACTTCGGTTTGGTTTTGGTAATTGTTGTTGTGTCCGTCTGTCATTGCTCAATACCGGAAGTAAACATCATTAGCCCTTATTTAGATTTAAGACCCCATTTTTTTGTAATTAGCTCTAAAATTAAATCTGAGTGTTACATAGTGGTGGCCCGTACGGGGAGTCTGTTTATTTGGGTAATTTTCCGGTGTGGTGTGACTTTGTGGAGCAAAATAGATGCTAACATGACTAACGCTAGTGCTAACATGTATGCTAACATTAGTAGTTCCGGAAGGGCCAGCGTTGCTGTTGCTAGGAATATACCGGATGATGTGGATAATGTTGTGGATGCTTTGGTGACACGACGTAACCATACAGCATTGCTTAGTTCATTATATGTATCAGATAGACAGGATGATAACATGGTGGGTCATATATCTACAATTCTGAAAATGTAAAAACAATGTGTTCTGAACTTAAGCAATGTAAAGGGGATGTAGAGGCTATGTCTGACAAAGTGGGTTTGTTAGAGAGGGATTTCAAAGATTCCATGAACAGCAATTTGAATCATGAAATCAGTTTTCGACAGGCAGTGGACGCCAAGTTAGATGAGCTGGAGCGCTACTGCTAAGAGTCGTTGGAAAAACTGGAAAAGGTCGTTACTGACTGTTTTTTGCGCCGTGATCTCCTCCACACATCACTCACTCATCTGGACACTAGGAAAGGGAATTATGTTAAAATGCTCTTCATCGACTACAGCTCTGCTTTTAACACAATAATTCCCTCCACACTCACCACCAAGCTGGAGCACCTGGGACTGAGCTCATCTATATGTCAGTGGATCTCCAATTTTCTGACTGGCAGACCACAGGCAGTAAGGATGGGCGGACATGTCTCAGCTACACTCACTCTCAGCACTGGAGCCCCCCAGGGTTGTGTTCTGAGCCCCCTGCTGTACTCTTTGTACACCCACGACTGCGTGGCCACTACCAACTCCACCTCCATCATCAAGTTTGCTGACGACACCGTCGTGGTCGGACTGATCACCAACAATGATGAGTCGGACTACCTAGAGGAGATTGGAAATCTGGAGAACTGGTGCCAGAGGAACAATCTCCTCCTGAACGTCAGTAAGACAAAGGAGCTGATAGTGGACTTTAGTACAAAGCAGGAGAGGAACTACCAGACCCCCGTCATCAACAGGAGCCCAGTGGAGAGAGTGGACAGCTTCAGATACCTCGTGTTCACATCACGCAGGACCTGTCATGGTCCTGTCACATCAACACCGTGGTGAAAAAAGCCCGGCAGCGTCTCTACCACCTCAGACGCTTGAGAGACTTTAGACTGCCCTCCAAGGTGCTCAGGAACTTCTACTCCTGCACCATAGAGAGCATCCTGACGGGAAACATCTCGACCTGGTTCGGGAACAGCACTATGCAGGACAGACGAGCTCTACAGAGGGTGGTGCGATCAGCCGAGCGCATCATCCGCACTGAGCTCCCTGACCTGCACTCCATCTACAGCAAGCGGTGCTGGACTAAGGCCAGGAAGATCATGAAGGACCTCAGTCACCCCAGTAATGGACTGTTCTCTTTGTTGCGGTCTGGGAAGAGATTCCACTCCCTAAAGGCCAATACAGAGAGACTGAGGAGGAGCTTCTTCCCGCAGGCGATAAGGTCTCTCAATCACACCTCCACACAGGACTAATAACATATTTTAAGCTCACAACACTGACTGGACAATCATGGACACATTCATACACACTTGCACTAAATATTTATACATCTGGACAATTGCACATGTCACCTTTCATGCATATTTGCACAACCACCGACACTTTAATTCTATATACATGTATACTCTACCCTATATTCTATATTTTTGCAATATTTTATTATGCCCTTATTGCACAGTTAATTTTACTAGTTAAAATTATTTCTTCAGTATTTCCTTTTTATTGATTATTTATTTTACGTACAAGCTTTAATTTTCTTTTTATTAAGGTCACTGGCGGTCGTATAAAGCATTTCACTGCATATTATACTGTGTATGATTGTGTATGTGACCAATAAAATTTGAATTTGAAATTTGAATTTGAACACCACCAGGGGGCGCTACACCGTAGAGTTCCAAGGAAGGAAGGAGGAGCACTCCAGCTGTTAGTCCCGCCATCGAAGGTCCAGGCGTTCCTGCAGTACTTTCACCAAAAGCCGTCGGGTGGCCACCGAGGGGGGGGCTAAGAACCCTACTAAAGCCTCCTAGACGTCGCCTGGTGGCCCACCATCTGCAAGGATGTCTGGCCGTACATGGGAGCATGCGAGGTCTGCCAGATCACCCGGAGCGGGGCCAAGCGAACCAGTGGCCAGCAGAGGTCAGCCACGCCCATCGCCCCTCACCCTTGCAAACCCAAGGGAAGATCCGGGAGCTACCACCTGCCAGACCTCACCAGGGACCGCTGGAGCAGCCGACCAGCCAACAACACACCACAGAACCAGCCATATATCCATCAAAGACCAACCACAGGAACACAGCGGAGGAAGAGACACAACCACCAGCAGGTCAGCCAGCCAAATAAGCCAGCTACCACAGTTCCCGGCAGCACAAGGCGCCAGAGCTACCGGGTGAGCTGGTTTGGCGACGGACATCATCTCTTCCCTCTGCCCTTCAAAAACTTTTCAGGTGAGCTAGAGCTAGTGGGAGGGTCCAGAAAAAAACTTTAAAAAGAACCAATGGACTGACAATAGGTCTGGGGGCAACCCACAAAGCCGACTGCATGGTTTAGATAATGCGCTAGTGCGGTCCTCTCCTCACACGCCGGAGGCTCTGGGGGGGGGGTGCTATGTAGCACGGCCACATAAATGGGCAGTTAAATAGCAGGGGAATGGTAAAAGAGCTAATGTTGCTCACCTGCACCAGCAAACGTGCCCTAGACGGCTATTCTCTCCCCATGACGACGGTGGTTTGGTTCCAGGGTTATGCTCTCGTGCGCATGCGCAGTTGTGCCGCGAGGGAACTCCTATGACCTATCGGGTCACGTGTCCCTGTATAAAGCCGGAACCGACATAGTACTCGGGGCGGAGAGATGAAGTCAGCGCGCTGCATTTATATTGAGAGAAAGAGCGATTGTTTGTGGATTGTCGGTGGATTCTTGTTCCCGGATTTCATACAACACCCTTCTCATTCCGTTTTCTCGGTCTCCTGGATTTGCCATCTTTTCCTGGTGAGAGCGAGCCATCTCTCCCATACACAACACCACGGACTTGGACATTCATACATACACACCCACTCACACGCATACTCTACTGACATTGTACATATTTGTTTATATTTTGTATATATTGTTTTTTTGTTGCACTTCATTTGTTTGTTTGTCTTTTGTACATAATACACTTCGATTTGGTTTTGGTAATTGTTGTTGTGTCCGTCTTTCATTGCTCCGCGAAGGTTGCGCAATACCGGAAGTAAACATCATTAGCCCTTATTTAGATTTAAGACCCAGATTTTTTGTAATTAGCTCTAAAATTAAATCTGAGCATTACGCGTTTATTTCCTTTAGTTTCTGATTTTAATTCAAAGATTGTGTTTTTCTTTTGGTTTAAATCTGAACAGCATGCGGAGCTCAGCTGATGGACAAAACCATGACAGCACAGACAACTTACACACAGTTACAGATTATTGTTTCTTACAGAACACTTTATTAATTTATGCATTTCTAAATCCAATTAATGTTAATGTGAGTCCTGATGTGATATCAGCTATAAACTCTCTTCAAGTTAATAAGAGAAAATCAGCAGTGTGTAATGTGACTGAGAAACTGAAGATCACACTTCCAGCTTTCCCTCTGTCTGTAACACAGCACTCGCACTGGAGACTCCTTACACCAACGTAACACAAACACACATCTCTGAGAACGAGCTGTTACCACGGCAACAATAACATACAAGAGCAGTCACATTCCTATGAACGTGAACGCTTTTGTCAGAGCTGCTGTTAGAGAGAATTAATCAACACCTTCTGACCAATAAGGAGGCAGAACCCATCAGCGTGTGACGTCGGTGTCGTCTTTATCAGACGCGAATCAGATTTCTGTCTTAAACGACGGTGAAGCTGAAAACTGAGACAGAAACAAGTCAAGTGTTAAGAACTGCATTATAACACACACAAACACACACACACACACACACACACACACACACACACACACACACACACACACACACACACACACACACACACACACACACTCTCTCTGATTCACTAGCTAGCCCTGCAGTGGTCGTTTCTGGGTGGAGTCAATGCAAATGTATTAGTTTATTCAAATATATTTAAACCAGATTTAAGTTGATGAATAGAAAGTAAACAGATTCTGCTGAGGATCAGGTGACACTCCCCCGTCTGTTGGTTCAAACATTTTAATTAGATACAGTTTATATAATTAACTTTTCCTAATGAAAACATTTGAAACAGATTTTAACCCCAAAGTTTATGAAAGTGTTTTGACCAGCTTTAGTGATTTTACTCCATAAGTCAGTTTTACATCATCACATAAAGACTTGTTCTATGACATCATCTGACTAAAACCCTTCGTAATGTCCAGTACAGTGTGTGTGTGAGTGTGTGTGTGTACACGTGTGTGTGTGTCTGTGTGTATGTGTGTGTGTGTGTACGTGTGTGTGTGTGTGTGTGTGTGTGTGTGTGTGTGTGTATGAGTGTGTGTGTGTTGTGTCCTGTCAGTGTGTATTAGGCTGTCTCTTGTCTCTCCCCTGTTTACAGTTGAACTCGAGGCGAGTCTGTGAGCAGCGTTCCCTCATCTGTGGAAAATTCCATTACGCTTCTGCTGCATGATGAATAATGAACAATTTCCTCCCTGCTGTTTCTTTTTTTTTTTATGTTGCAAAAGACCGGCATGGAAAAAACCCAAACTCAATCACGTGGAGAAAAAAGAAAATTGTTTTAAAGAGCCTGAGAGGAGGAGTTGAAAGTCCGAGCACATCGCTCCGAGCTGGTAATATTCCATCAGCAAGAAAAACATCATCGAAAATAAAAGTCGACTTAAAACCTGGATGTCTTCTTCACCAGGGCACATCAGTCATGTCATAGATGCCTAAATACCAGCGATGTGACAGAATAAAGGCACTCGCCGTCCCCACACGCCGTTTACGTATTCTTTTAACTTATTTTTTGTTTCTCTGGTGGAGTTTTTGTTTCTACTGAAGCTATGATGCTAATGAGTGAGAATTGGAAACTAGCAGTTTGGCTGAGAAGTCGTTTAGGTGATTTTAATTCAAATGTGTAATTAACAGAAATGTTTATATGTAAACAGTGAATCGATAGCGGACAATGTCGAACCAGAGGTTACAAATGTCCACTAGGTGCGAGCTGGAAAGATTCACCTCCAGTGCCAAAGGGACATTTAGACACGAGTCACGTTCACATTCGGGTTTCTGGGACACGATGTGTATTTTACTTTTAGCTGAAATGTTCCTCTACGATGAACTGATGAATGTTGCATAAATTGGATTTCAAGATATGAAAAACCCAGATTAGATTCGATTCGATTCGAGTGCATTGTCGTTGTGAAAACTTGGGTCCCTGGGTCTTACCCCTCCAGTCTCTAGACTAAACAACTCCTTCTTCATAATCTTCTCGCCTGAATTTAGTGTTTCTTATCAATGACTTATTAAACTTTCTATCGAGCTCTGATTGGCTGGGAGGTGTGTCCTGGTCCTAGTGATGGGAAGTTTCGATCATTTTAGTGACTCGGTTCTTTGAATATCATTCATTAAAATGAACAAATCTTTTTTTATATCAATTAGTTCATTTCATTCTTTTGTTCAGAAATAAAATAAAATGTTACATTTTCTATAAACAGACCCCCAACACGTCGACGTTTTGTTTATAATTCCAGTAATTAAAATATTACAATGCAGCTAAGGACATATTATGATAAACAGAATGAGCAGCTCAGCATCAAATTCTCCTGGTCTGAATCATTCGTTCTTTTGAATCTACTGCACTGCACTGCGTCTATGGGAGTCTCACGACAAAAGAATGAACGACTAGGAGTGGAAGACTTTGAGAAGAACCGTTCAGTTCTGTTTCCTGTGTACTGCACTGCATAGCGTCTATGGGAGTCATGTGACAAAATAACAAACGATTCGGACCAAAAGACTCAAAGGTAATTCCTCATTTCTGTTTCCTGTACATAAGCTACGGAGGTTTTGCGATGCTTTGTGCCTGCTCGCCCAGTAGAAAATGAACGAATAACTCTCTGAGAATACTCATTCTTCACACGCTGATGAATAATATTGTTCCAAACACATCTAAAGTGCAAATGATCAAATTTGAAACATTTATTGCATAGAGCTCAGTAACACATCCAGGCAGAAGACAAGTTTCTAACCACTGTATGATCAAGATCTTACACACTTAGTGGTGAAAGGAAACATCATGCTTGATCTACAAATCTAAATTTCAAATCCCCATGATGCTCCAGCACTCTATACTGACATTGTACTGTATGTTGTATGTTATACTGTAGTCACTCTCATTTGATCACTCAGGTTTGTTGACTGTGAGGTGATTATTTGCTTTACATCTCAGTTCCCCCTCATGTTTGTGTCACATTATACATTGTGACTGTGACCATACCTAATTGCAATCTCTCCTCCTCTTCTCTTCCTCCCCCTCTTTCTCTTTCCTCTCTCCCCCTGTCTCCCCCTTTCACTCTTTCTCTCTCTCTCTCTGTCGAGCTACACATGTGGTTCCTGAGCTGCCAGTGATCCAGACTCCCTCTGCCCTCCGGACCTGTCTGATCCATCCTGGTGCCCGGTTTCTGGTTGGAGGTCTCATCGCATGGATGCCCCGTGTGTCTCTTTAGGATGCGTCTGGTGTCTGGGGATGATTCTATCTACTTAGAAAAGACGGTTCTGGCCTCGACTGGTGTTGTCAGCTGTTTCTCTGAGGATTTGACAATTCGATAGTTCAGGACTGGAACTTTCTACAAGTCTATCTGAGTCTCCAATAACAACATGGACTCCTTTTTAACATCAATTAACATCAACTATTATAGCTGAACCTAACACTTAACACTGTATAAATGCAGATCATTTCCTGCTATCTGTTTCACCCAGATGAGGATGGGTTCCCTGTTGAGTCTGGTTTCTCTCAAGGTTTCTTCCTATTACCATCTCAGGGAGTTTTTCCTTGCCACTGTCGCCCTCGGCTTGCTCACCAGGGACTATCTGAACATTTTGATTCATACACATTCAGATTCCATACAAACTTAAATAATTCTTTTGATTGTGTAAAGCTGTTTTGAGACAATGTCAATTGTTAAAAGCGCTATACAAATAAAACTGAATTGAATTGAATTGAATATGTAGGTGGGAGGGGCCTACTCTCTCCCCTGTCCCTCTCAGTGACACCAGCCAGCTGCAGGTGTGTGTGAGCTCATGCATGCAGAACAGGGTGGATACACAGACTGTATAAGACCCGGATAAACCATCAGTGGCACCACCCACAGTCTTCCTGAATGGTGGTTTTGAAGTTCAGCTGTGTGAGTTCTGGTTGTTACTGTTTTGCCAGGAGTTGGCTCTGCCTAAAACCCATTTAATTGGTAAATGGGTGGAGTAAATGAAGCCTGGCTGCATTTTTGGAACATGTTACCACATTTTTACCTACAGTAAGTTACCACAAGCTAGCTAGCTCAGCTTTAGCTTAGATAAAATGCTAAGGCAGCTAACGTTAATTTTCCTGCTACTTTGCATTTGATTGAACTTGGTTGTCCGTACCCTACAAACTGTCCCATGTCATCTCTTAAATTTGTTGTGGTGAGTGAAACTACAACAATTTCACATACTGTACACATGTTTGTTTCTGATGTAAAGTTGGACATTTGAACATGGGGATCTATGGGCATAAACTCATTTTTGATGCCCCTAGTGGTCAATTAGGGCACTCCATGTTTTGCTACTTGCACATTGGACTCATGTTTCAAGACCAGAGGTTTCCCCTTATGTGGAGAGTGTTTTCCTCTGTGTGTTACATTACCCTGAGGCTTCACATGTCTCAGAGGATTCTCAGAAAAAGGATTGAGGAGAAAATGGAAGCTTCTGTGGTTATCATTTCATGTTTTTTAGCATCGGACCATGAGTTCTGCTGTTCTGATGTGGTCTAATGTCTCTACCTCCTGCTATGGACTGTGATGATGATTTCTGCTTTGCTCCAAATAAACACTAAATCGAGTTCTTACACTTATGTTTCAGTATTATCTTTTTCTACCGAAGCATTACAATGATTTTTTGATTCACAAAGTTTCTAGCTCTAGCTGTCGTTTCCTGTTGTTCTGGTTTGTTAAATTCTTATCATCCTGCTTTGCTTGTTCTTTGATTTCCCTGCTCTGTGTGTTTATTACTTTCCTAGTTTCTTCAATTAAAATTTTCTCTGTTTGGTAGTTTCATTTCATATTCCCGTATGTTCAGTGTTTTATAGCTTCTTGACATGTTGTGTGGTTTATGAGTTCCTCAGGGTTGAGTACTCTCACACAAGCTTCTGCTTGTTGTTTTGTATAAAGGTGACTTCATCTGAACTAAAACCATTACACCTATTCAAAGTTCAAATAAAACCCCTCACTCTGCTGTCACTTTCTGTTCTGCGCTGGGGTTTTACTTTTACAAAAAGTCATCAGAAAACTTTACATGAATCAGCGCTGACCTTTCGATAGCAATAAATAACCAGCAGCTCTATTTCAACGTCTGAATGATTGATGTGCTGCATGTTTATAATACGGTGGCCTTTTGTTTTTCTTTTTTTGTCCTTTTGTGTTTTTGGTTGTATTTTTTTCAGGTTGTAATGTTAGAAATGGAACAAAAGAAAGAAAGCATTTTGAAGATGTCAAATCTTTGTTTTTAATTTTAAACACAGCTGTGAGCATTAATTACATGTTTAGAGAACATGGGGAGAATCTGCATCGCTGCAAAACAACAGAGAACCATGAGATTTTTTTTTATCATTCAGCTGATGGAGGACAAAATGAATGTTCCAAATGAACAAATGAACAAGGACAGGTTGTGTTATTAACTCAGACAGGACACAGAGAGGACAGAGAGAGAAGAGCATCTTTAGTAAGAAGTGATACTTCTGGGGGGAAACATAGACAAATATATAATTAAATAAACAAAACTCCAAAAGCTAGAAGGTGAAAATATGCAGAAACCTATTTAAAATCAGAAACCTTTTCTCTTTGGTAGAGAAAGTTTGATGTATTTATTTTGATATTTTTTTACTTATATAATTACTTATATTAGTTTACTGATATAGTTTACTTATTAATAATAACTTATTTAAAGTCTAATTCTAACCACAAGAGAAAAAACGTCTAATGTTGACATCACATCACAGCCAAATCACCCAACGATCAATCTGCCCCATCACACAGCTTTGTCATCCCCCCGAATCACACAGCTCCATCAACCTGCCCCATCACTCCCAATCACACAGCCGCATCACCACATCACATCTCCCCAACACACAGCCACTCCAATTCAATTTGATTTCTGTAGCGCTTTTAATAATTGTTATTGACACAAAGCAGCTTTACACAATCAAAAGAAAATTATGGAAATGTGTATGAAATGTGAATGTCTATGGATCAAAACGACCAGATCGTCCCTGATGAACGAGCCGAGGGTGACGGTGCTGAGAGAAAAACTCCCTGAGATGGTAATATGAAGAAACCTTGAGAGGAACCAGACTGAACAGGGAACCCATCCTCATCTGGGTGATAACAGATAGCAGGGATTGATCTGAACTCATACTGTGTGTTAGGAGGCTGGAAGTTCAGTTTAACAGGAGATGTGTTTAAGTTCATATGGAGTCCAGTTCATTATTGGAGGATCAGGTAGACTGTAGGAAACTCCAGTCCTGAACTATCGAGTGACTGCAGTCACGAGTCCTCAGAGAAACAGCTGTCAACATCAGTCGAGGCCAAAACCATCTTGATGGTAAAGTGGAACCGTCCCCAGTCACCACACAAATGCCAAACAAACCACACGGGGCGTCCATGTGACGAGATCTCCAACCAGAAGCGGGACACCAGGACGAGTCAGACAGGTCCAGAGGACAGAGGGGGACTGGATCACTGGCAGCTCAGGAATGACACCTATAATGAGACATAGAGAGAGAGATGGAGAGAGAAGAGTGGAGATAACAGTTAGGTACAGTATGGTCACAGTCAAACAATGTATAATGTGAATGTATATTTACTGTAGAGTGCAAGCAGGGACTCCGGCAGGACTAACTATGACATCATAACTAAAAGGGAGAGCCAGAAGGAAACACAAACATGAGGGGGAACTGAGATGTAAAGCAAACAATCACCTCACCGTCAACAAACCTGAGTGATCAAATGAGAGTGAGGAAGACAGCATCTAAACATACCAGTTCACCATAATACTCTACGTCCATGAGTCCCCCAGATCTGCCCCTTTACCTTATGGCAAATCTATTTATAAAAATGCTTGGCTAAATAAATAGGTTTTGAGCCTAGACTTAAACACTGAGACTGTGTCTGAGTCCCGAACACTATTTGGAAGACTATTCCATAATTTTGGGGCTTTGTAAGAAAAAGCTCCGCCCCCAGCTGTAGTTTTCATAATACGCGGTACTGATAAGCAGCCTGCATCCTTTGACCGAAGTAGGCGTGGCGGATCGTAAGACACTAGCAGTTCGCTCAGATACTGCGGGGCAAGACCATTTAATGCTTTATATGTCAAGAGTAGTATTTTAAAATCAATGCGAAATTTCACAGGGAGCCAATGCAGTGAAGATAGGATAGGGGTGATGTGCTCATATCTTCTGGTTCTAGTGAGGACTCTCGCTGCTGCATTCTGGACTAGCTGAAGCTTGTTTATGCACCTAACTGAACAACCAGACAGTAAGGCATTACAATAGTCCAACCTAGAAGTGATAAAAGCATGAACTAGTTTTTCTGCATCGTTTAGCGACAATATATTTCTTATTTTGGCAATATTTCTGAGGTGAAAGAATGCTATCCTGGTGATATTATCTACATGAGCTTCAAATGAAAGGCTGGAATCTATAATCACGCCGAGGTCTTTTACTGTTGCACTTGATGGAACAGAAAGGCCATCTAAAGTTACCGTGTGATCAGAAAGCTTACTTCTCGCTTCATGTGGTTCTATAACCTACAGTAACTAGAACTTCTGTTTTATCAGGATTAAGCAGAAGGAAGTTAATTAACATCCTGTTTCTTATGTCCTTCACACATTGATTAACTTTATTAAGCTGTTTTTTCTCATCTGTTTTTGCTGTGACATATATATATATATATATATATATATATATATATATATATATATATATATATATATATATATATATAATACCATGCTTATGAACTATGTTGCCCAGAGGAAGCATGTAAAGAGAAAAAAGCAGTGGGCCTAAACCTGAACCCTATGGAAAACCAAACTTCACTAGAGAACATGCAGAATAATCACCATTTAAATCTACAAACTGATAATGATCAGTCAAATAGGATCTTAGCCAGGAGAGGGCTGTACCCTTAATTCCCTCTAGCTTGGAGAATACTATGATCAATGGTGTCAAAAGCTGCAATGAGGTCAAGAAAAGCAAGTAAAGAGACGCAGCCCTGATCAGTGACCAATAGGAGGTCATTTATTACTTTAACAAGTTCTGTCTCTGTTCTGTGATTAGGCCTATGTCCTGACTGTTACAGTTTGTGTATGCTATTTCTGTGTAGATATGAACATAGCTGATGTGCTACTATCTTTTTTTTAGAATCTTAGAAATAAAGGGTAGGTTTGATTACCCTGTAATTGAACAGCTGACAGGGGTTGTGGTCAGGGTTCTTAATTAGTGATTCAATAACTGTTCATTTAAAAAATTAACACACAACACAGCCCCATCACCCCGCCCCATCACACAGCCCTTTCACCCCAAAACTCAGCCCCATCACCGCCAATCACATAGCCCCATTCACCCCAATTACCTCACCCCATAATCCCTAAACACACAGCCCCATTGCCCCCCATCACATTACCCCATCAGCCTCAATAACACAGCCTCATCACACAGCCCCATCACCCTGTCCCATCACCCTGTCCCATCACCCTGTCCCATCACCCTGTCCCATCACCCTGTCCCATCACTCTGTCCCATCACTCTGTCCCATCACCCTGTCCCATCACTCTGTCCCATCACTCTGTCCCATCCCTTTGTCCCATCACCCTGTCCCATCCCTTTGTCCCATCACCCTGTCCCATCCCTTTGTCCCATCATATCACCGCAGCATGTATTCTTCTTGTAGAACTTCACAGTCTGGAGTGTTATTTTCCTCTACAGTTGTACAATGAAATATAGCATCACAATAGTTTAACAAAAGATAACATCACATTTTTTCAATAAAGCAGATTTCAGGATTTGATAAGAATTTCTCTCACACGCAGACACATTAAATAACAGTCCAGTGATTATTCCAGATCAACTGAGGAGAAAGTCCGAGGAGGTTTTTGATTTTTTTCCCTCTATGGGCTCTCAGCCGAGCCAACTGTAATTGCTGGGTAAATTAGAGCCGGTGCTTCACAGGTCTGAGGTCAGATGCTCAGGTAAAAAAGGAGACCTGAGAGACAGAGACAGCTGTGATCAGTGGGAGTACACACACACACACACACACACAGTGATCAAAGTAAAGGAGGACAGACTGTTGCTGCGGGAGATTCACTGCAGGAAAAGATTAAATGGCTCTGGCAGGATCGAGATGAGCTCAACTATGACTGGTTGATAAAATGAGACTAAGAGAGACAGAAAGAAAGAATGAAAAAAGAGATAGATAGATAGATAGATAGATAGATAGATAGATAGATAGATAGATACATAGATAGATAGATAGAGAGAGAGAGAGATTCTGCTTTTATGTAAACTTTTCTTAGACATTACAAGCAGACAGAATGTATACTTTAGTTTATAGCAGTGGTCAAAAGTGACTAGAGAGAGAGAGAGAGAGAGAGAGAGAGAGAGACAGGCAAATTAAAGTGTAGATTTTGGATGCTGCATAGACAGACAGAAGAACAGACATTGATTAGACTAACAGATAGGACAGGCAGGCAGCTAGAGACATTAATGGGAGGATACATACACTAACAAGGGAATACAGAGATAGACCATTATAGACCTATAGACCACACAAACAGTCATGCTCCTCCCACACAAACAGCCATGCTCCTCCCACACAAACAGTCATGCTCCTCCCACACAAACAGTCATGCTCCTCCCACACAAACAGTCATGCTCCTCCCACACAAACAGCCATGCTCCTCCCACACAAACAGTCATGCTCCTCCCACACAAACAGCCATGCTCCTCCCACACAAACAGCCATGCTCCTCCCACACACAAACAGTCATGCTCCTCCCACACAAACAGTCATGCTCCTCCCACACAAACAGCCATGCTCCTCCCACACACAAAGCCATGCTCCTCCCACACAAACAGTCATGCTCCTCCCACACAAACAGCCATGCTCCTCCCACACACAAAGTCATGCTCCTCCCACACACAAAGCCATGCTCCTCCCACACAAACAGCCATGCTCCTCCCACACACAAAGCCATGCTCCTCCCACAGGTACCATCACTGATCTGGACAGTCACACAGCACAGGGTGGAACTAAAGAATGTGGTGCGGAGATGAACTAAACACTCAGCAGAAACTTTCACAGTTTAAAAGGCCATTGCAACCGCAAATAAGTGAGTATCATTTTTCCTGACCCGACAGTTCCTTTTTGTCTATATGCATAAAATTAGGAGATAAGAAAATTAACCATATCCATTGTCATTTGTCAATGATTTTGGTTTGAACCACATATTATTCTACACTGGTAGAGAATGTGGACAGCAAATTAGCCCCACCCCTTAACTTGTCTTACCTTAGCTTGTCCATCCTACACTGGCATCCAGTAACCTGCATTTATGGTGACTCGTCCCTATGCTGAACTGGTCTTCATGTCAATTTGAATAATTTCTGTCATATTGAATTTTCACCTGCACAACACACATGATGTTATATCATTTCTATCTGTTATCACCCAGATGAGGATGGGTTCCCTGTTGAGTCTGGTTCCTCTCAAGGTTTCTTCCTAATGCCATCTCAGGGAGTTTTTCCTTGCCACCGTCGCCGTCACCCTTGGCTTGCTCATCAGAGACATTTCATTCATTCGTCTCATTATTATTATCTGCACATTTTTCTCACACATACGCATTTCCAATTATTTTCTTTTCTATAATAATAATTATTGTTATTAATAATAATATAATAATAATAATAATAATAATATATTATTCTTCTTCTTATTATTATTATTATTATTATTATTTATTTTTTTTTCTTTCATTTTTGTGAAGCTGCTTTGAGACAATGACCATTGTTAAAAGCGCTATATAAATAAAATTGAATTGAATTGAATTGAAATTGATATCAGTGAGGTTTCTGCCACTTATGTCTGCAATGGGGTGAATGGTCTGTTCCTGTATTCTTGGGTCCAGACTTACCTGTACCTCTCATTATAGGTCGTAAGGTCTGAATTTGAGACCATATCACCAGATACCCCCCTGTCTTCTGTGTCTCAACAGGTAACCTGGGTAGAGTAGATGGAACCTTTGGCCAAGGGAGAGGCTCAGCTCAGTGTTTGGTCCCAAATCATGGGTTACTTCTTTGTAACACTCGTACCCCTTGGGAGTCTACGTCAGATTATGGTACAGAGCTGAAAAAAATCACTTACCAATTCCACTGGCAAGGCATTGGGCCAGAGGTCACTTCTGCCAGCAATGTTCACAATGCCAGCAGATGGTTATGTGGAAATCCACAACCACGCTGCTCCTACCATTACCTATTGTCAATGAGCCCTTTGATCAGGTGTGAGTCACAAATATATACTTTTTTCCATCTACTTGCCACATCACAAGTCTTCCATAACATCATGATGCCTACAGAGTGGCGCTTCATCAGTAGCCCTAATGAGCCCCAGGCCATTCAGGGGGAAGTCACCCAGATGCTGCAATATGACATCCTAGAGGGTTTGCCAACCCATGGTCAAGGCTCACTGTCATGGCGCCCAAACAGCTACTCTCTAAACAGTGCATGACTTTGTGGAGTAAAAGGGACAGGCTTGATTAGTTTCCACCCTAAAGCCTGAAACCTAAAGCAAAAACCAGGACTGTGCAGAGCACGCTTTCGGCCTCCACAACGCCCCGTCCCCAGTCCAAAGGCTGCACCAGCATCACCCTGTTCCACCACATATCAAGATGATGATGTCATCTACGAACTTTAGGCAACTACCTCCATCATGCGCTATGTGTAGTGTGGGGCTCTGATAATAATAATAATAATTATTATTATTATTATTTTATTATTATTATTATAAATATAATAAAGCTCTATGATCTAATAAAGAGTCAGTAATAATATTAATATCATATTTATATTGTTAATTTTATTACTTAATGTTATTACTGTTTTATTACTATTACTGTTTTTAGGTGTAATAAAGCTGAGGTTAGTTTTGGCTAAGCAGGAAAAAAGAATCTCAAATAAAGGAGTGGAAAATTAAACGAGTGAGGTGGAGCAAGCGAGAGAGAGAGAGAGAGAGAGAGAGAGAGAGAGAGAGAGAATGTATTCATCAGCTTTACATGCAGAACATGTTTACACTTCTGCAATATATATATATATAATTATGAATGCAGATCTCAGCAGTGAGTTTTTATATTAAACATAGATTTTATTTTATTTTGCAGTTAAAGTAAAAGACACGTGACCCTATCTCCCCCTCATACAGCAGGAAGAAGAACAATATCCATGTTTGCTTTGTGTTTTCCGTGTTTGTGAATAATTTGTGTGAGATGAATGTGACAGAGACATCACAGAGATGTGTGTGTGAGACGTGACCTCGAGGCGAGCATTCGTATTTAAGATGACTGACAAATAAACGTGTGGCTCGGCACGGCTCCATCCTCGGGCTGTAGAAATTTAATTTTGTCAGGGAAATGAGATATTTCCATTTCTCCTAATTGCCATCTATCTGCTGTTCTCCGGCTAATAAACAAGGAGAGCAAACAGCACAGGGAAACAAAATGAGCGTCTGATCGTCGGATTCCTCCTTTCTATCCGATTTAGCAAACTGTAAATATAAATAAATATTCAATAAGCCTTATTGCTAGAGTGTATTCTCAGGGTCTCAGTGTATACTACCCATAATACACTCTGTGTGTGTGTGTGTGTGTGTGTGTGTGTGTGTGTGTGTGTGTGTGTGTGTGTGTGTGTCTAATGAAATAAAATCTAAAGCTTGATTGTCTAGAGCGCAGCATGCGTTCATGTTTCAGGATGAAGCTAATTAGCTATGTAGCTATCTTATTGTTAGCAATAATCTTAGTGTTTCAGTAAGTTTCTGCTTTGTTTACTTGTTTATGTAAATGGTTGCTTGGTTTGGTTGGTTGGACTCGTCTACGTGCCGCCCAGCAATAGACAGACATCCAACATTTCTGTGGCAGTTAAAAGTGAACAATAATGAATAATTATCTATGAAATGTTATCAGTGATACACTACGTGTTCCTTTATCTCCGAAAATAGCAAAAAAAAAATTTTACTAAATTTTTTTTCTGCACGAGGGCAGTTGTAAGTTAAAACCACATAAAACTACACACATGTTAATTCTAAGACGAGCACAAGCTGAGGTTAAACACTGTGTTAAAGATAAACAGCTTTTTCTCTGATGTTTCTGTCTCTCTTCCCTAAATAACACGACAGAGAGATTAAAAACACTCACACATAATGAACTGAGAGAAAAAGAGTGTCAGAGAGAGACTGATAGATAGATAGATAGATAGATAGATAGATAGATAGATAGATAGATAGATAGATAGATAGATAGATAGATAGATAGATAGAGTAAATGTAATCTAAATTCTTTAGGTTTATGCAGATCTTTAAAATGTATTAAATAATCAATAAGTTAGTATTGCATAAGTATTCACCCCCTGCAGGCTGGTCCTTGGCCGCACCGGCAGCTTGTTCTGCATTAAGAGCTGGAAGTGTGTTGGAGTCGGTGAAGTTCCTACCAGCTCTGAAGACTGTTTGAGATTTACATTTTACACTATTCACTCCAGGTTCTCCAGGTTCTCCAGATTTACAAGGTTCTTCAAATTCTCCAGGTTGGTTTCATGCTGTTTTCAGTGATTATTTAAACAGAGCCACAAAGTCTCAGTGGGATTCAGATCTCGGCAGCGAGAGCGCTCCTCATCTTTGTGTTTAGAATCGATGAACTGGTTGTGTGGTGCAGAGAAAAAGACAGATCCAAAGACAGGCATGCGGGCAGGTGGAGCACATACTTAATCTCACTCACTCACTCACACACACACACACACACACACACACACACACACACACACACACACACACACACACACACACACACACACACAGACATAGATTGCTGCTGGTTAAATGTTGCATTAAGATAAGTGATTTGTCTTAACGTTCTCCTTACAGGTAAACTCAGAGACAGACAGCCTGAGAGACAGACAAACAGTGAGACAGACAGCCTGAGAGTTATAATAAATAAATGCTTTCACTCACTCACTCATCGTCTATACCGCTTTATCCTGTGTTCAGGGGCGGGGGGCGGGGCCTATCCCAGGAGACTTAGGTACACCCTGGACAAACTAAATGCTATTTAAATGATTTTTATATCATTATATTTACATCATTACGGTTTTTTTTGTTGTGACGTTGATGTTTACTGTTGATGTTGATGTTTAGGAAATGAGTGTGCACTTTACAGGCATCAGTACTTTAATGTACACACTCTTCACTCGTTTCTCCTCCGTCTTCAGTGTGACCTGTGTGTATCTGAGTGACAATCAGCTCATTTCAGCTGCGAGCGCGTTCATGTTTCTCAAAATGATAAAATTCCATCAGAAATACAGAAATTAGACCAAATATGAAGTTTATAATTATTGGAAGCGTTCCTAATGTACAAGCGTCACCTCCAGATTTGAGGCCACACCCCCTGTTTGAGTCTGGAGGTGCTGATGGTGTCGATTGCTGATGATGTCACTGCATTCTGTCAAAATGAGTCCATTTTATAAAAACAAGTGAATCTATGAGTGAGATATTCTTTCTCTCTGTTTCTGTTAAATCCCATTTGTCCAGCCGATAACTGATTCTGCAGTTTTTACCAGCTGGTGTCAATTTAGTCTAAACAAGCTGTCTGTTGTGTGCAGTAATTTAAATGGT
>CM060113.1:822500-842500 GCA_030522415.1 Channallabes apus | reverse complement strand
TGGTGGGGGGGGGGGGGGTAGATTACTCCCCTCCTGAGACGTTTGTAATTTTCAGATGTAGGTCAGGATGTAGTTTCTTGCCATCAATTGAAATAAATCTGATCGTAGAACACTCCGAGTGTAAAATCAGTAAAATCTATAAAATATTAGGTAAGAGGTATGAAGGGTGTCAGTGAGCGACAGAACGTGGAGGTTAATGTGCTGAATTCTTTACACTTTATGATGTTGCATAGCTGCAGAATTTAGAGAAAGTTCTCAAATATGTCAGATTTAAGTGTCTTGGTCCTGACAGCTGAAAGTCACTATATTTCTGGTAAAACTGTACAGAAAGGGCGGGACCTACAATTCCTCCCCTGTCAATTTAACTATATGTATCACTTCTACAACTATACAACATTCCAACCTGAATCAGGTTCTATAGTCATTATATAGATAGATAGATAGATAGATAGATAGATAGATAGATAGATAGATAGATAGATAGATAGATACTTTATTAATTCTTTTTAGAGATTATTAACCATCGTCTGTGTGTCTGGGTGAGAGCAGGTCTGTACAGTCCACAGAGAGAACAGCTGCCTGACAAAACCCACATTCAGAACCAGTCACAGAAGCACTTTCAGCAGAAACACACATCTAATAAGGTTATGTTTTATATATCTCTGTAGCCCCTCAGCTGGCTCACACCTGCCTGCAGACAGACAGACTACAAAAAGCCACAGACAGCAAACAGCCGCCGCTAGAAAGCCACGATCTAACCTGACTTTAAAACCTCACTTGGATCAACTGGATTTAAATTAGGGAGACCTTTATTGTCTAATATATAATCAGATCATTTTATCATAATCAATGTCTGGTGCAATGTTTAACAAAATCAGTGCTTTGTTTAAGCAAAACACAAAAGCATCAGCTAGCTTATACGTGCGTCAGTTACACAGTTAGCAAGAGCAAATGCAGATAGATAAGAAGAAATGATGAGGATGAAGAAGCTTATAAGCTCTGGCGAGGTTTCGCTGTTGAATGTAGGAGCTAACGCACTGCAACGATGTTCAGTCTCATCAACATTCTGACAAATGATACTGTGACGTAGAAAAATGGCGATTATAAAGAAATCTGTGTTGGAGATGTCATTCATCCGTTCTGTCGAGTTTAATTGTCTATTTACAGGTTTTACACCAAGCACAAGTGTTTAACTGCTATGTCTATTTCAGCAAAACCGTGTGTGTGTGTGTGTGTGTGTGTGTGTGTGTGTGTGCCCTGAAATGGATTAGCGCCCCGTCCAGGGTGTACCCAGCCTTGTGACCGTAGTGTCCTGAGATAGGCTCCGCCCCATGCGACCCTGTATACAGGATAAAGACACGATGAGTGGCTGAGTGAATATTTCTATTTTGTTGGTCAGTGAGTCTGCTGAAAGTGTGCTGTCGATGTCCTTGTCCTTGTCGTTGTTGTTGCTGCTCAGCGGGGCGTTGTGGCCTGAAACTCGGACAGGGTCGGTCCAGGGAAGCGCTTTGTGTATCCGCTGTGTATTGGTATGAAAAGGCAGACAGAAGAGCAGATTCTGTCCTTCAGCAGCTAATGTGGCATTTTCCATGGCTTTAAATTCTTTGCGTGTTTTGACTTTTTTTATGCGAGTCTCCTTTTCTCAGCAGGAACACAACAGAGATTCAAAGGAGGACGGTGAAGCGTCGCAGCGTGGGATGGAGGGATGAGCGCTTTTCTTCCCCTTAGATAGCGAATGTCACCAGGAACAAGGTGAAGTGCTCTTTTATTCCCCTTATCGTGTTTTATTACTCTCCTGCACTGTAACACACGCTGCTGGGTCCAGAAGTGTGATCGCACGGCCAAGAGCTTTTATTTCACCATGAACGCTCATTTCATATTTACACTTAATTAAACATTACCGTCTTCAACAGTGACACCAATCACAGGACTGAAATCCATCCGAACATGTCTCAGATTCATTCCTAAATCATCATTATAACAAATATTTACCCACTCGATAAGTCTGTAGAGCTCTAGGACTGATTTATTCACACCACATTCAGCAAATTCAAATTAATTAAATGTGTTTTATGTAAATAAGTGTTTGCTAATAGCATTAGCTAATATTAACATGTAACATGTTAAATCTAATGAAACTCAGCAGTCACAACACTTCTGTCTGCTCTCGGATACAAGTCCCGCCCCTTCTGTTCTGTTATGCATGATGGGAAGATTAATCAATTAGTTCACACTTTATTATAACACAACATTCTGTGTCCAATGACTTCTCTGTGTGTGTTGTGTTCTCGTCCCTGCAGCTTTCAACCAATCACAACCCGGCTTGTATATATATCATACACACATGTATGTGGATTTTTTCACTGACTGGTATACAACAGGACACTAATACTTACCCATTTTTTTTTTTTTTTTTTTTTTTTTTTCCCCACCTTCCTTAGTTAACAACTGTGAGCACCTGTAACCGAGCATAAGCAATTTCCCTTTGGGATTAATAAAGTTCTTTGAATCTTGAATCTTGAATCTTGAATCTTGAATCTTGAATATTATATTATCTCAGGAATAACACGCCTGGAGTTGTGCAGTTACAGGAAAATAATCAACTACATGGACTTACTGTTACCATCCTGAAGCTAGATTTATAAAAAACAAAGTTGAGAAATTATCAGAAATTCAAACACATTCTACATTAGAGATGTCAGTCATGTTCATTACTAGTTCAGTGATTGGCAGCTTGTCATGAGGTTCCGCCCCTTGAGAGATCGACCAATAACCATAAGGAACTTGTGTATTGAGTCTAATGCACTGCATCACTGAGTGTGTATTAGCTCTGTGTTACACTTTAGAGACGACCTTGAAGAGAAATTTCTTGTTGGTTGAAGGACACCTCGACCTCAGAATCTTCCTCTCCTCAGCTCTTTAAACCATCTCTATATCAGTCTTCTGACTCCACCCTCTCTCCACTGTTGTTTTTTTATGAATTTATTTTGATATAAAATCTGTTAGTTTAATTTGAACACTCGTTCATTTCTGTTTTCTTTTTTTTTCTGTAAACAGCTGAAACAAAATCCGTTCACAGACCTGAACCTCGTCTTTTTCTGAAGGACTCTCTGGTCAGATGAAGGTCTGCACATCCAGATGTTCACACTTTAAATCCAATCATTTCAAGTAAATACTTGGAAACATTTCCGCACTTGCACGCCAAACTCACGGCTAATTAACGGATTTGCATTTTCCTGCTCTTAAAGCAAATCTGAACAGCTGGAACGGATAAAAATACAACCAAGGAAAAATATAATAACTGTCTTTGAGTTTTCTGTAGGACAGAGAGGAGAGCGCTTCTAATTTCTTATATTTATAGTCAGAAATTTGGATTAAACTTTTCATTTAGGCCACATACACAAGACGACCAACAATAAAAAAAAAAGCACACAATGGAATATTTCACTGGACCACCTTTTGCTTTGATTATGGCTGTGGTCTCCAGTTCATGTGTGTAAATGATTCCTTGTGTCGCTCTCTCACACTCTGAGTCCTGGAATACGGCCCGTGCCATCAGGGAAGAAGAAAACCCTCCATAGATGTGTTAACCTGGTGATTCAGGACATTCAGGTGGTCAGCTGACTTCATTTTATTGCCCAGTAACGTTACTGAGTCTCGACCTGAGTAACTGATCAACCCCAGATCATAACACTGTCTCCTGAAGGCATTAGGTACGGTAGGCAATAGGCAAGATGAGTGCATCACTTCATTCAATTAAATTAAATTTTATTTGTACAGTGGAACCTCGGATTACGAGCATAATTCGTTCCGGAAGCAGCTCGTATTCCAAAACACTCGTAAACAAAATAGAATTTTTCGATAGGAAACTTAAATTATTCGTTCCACAGCCCCCCAAAAAATACATAACACAAAAATTATTAACACAAAATATAAAGTAAAAATAAAACAAATTAATCTGCACTTTACCTTTAAAAAAAAAACAATAAATCCCGACAGATAAGTGTTTGTCGGAACACTTAGTTTGTTTGTCTATGTGTGTGAAGCTAAAGTAAGAGGAGACTCTCAGCTTTCAGCCCCTCACACACGCACACACACACACGCACACACACACACACATACAGACATATACACACACACACTTAACACTTATTTGCTGACACACTGTGTCTTAACACTCTCAGATCTCATTAATCCAGCATTCGGACATCACTGTGAAGGACTGATGAATCAGACAGATGCACACACACACACACACACACACACACACACACACACACACATAGACATTAATGGAAAGACTGTGTTGTCAGAAAAATTAGCAAGGAACATCGCTAATGATACTCATGTGAGCGATTAATAACGGAATCACTGCTGAAAAGTAAAACAAATACACAAATGAAGCTGAACTTTATCTTTGACAAGAATCGCAACAGAGCAGAGTTTCTGCGTAGAGCAGAGTGTGTGTGTGTGTTTTTGTGTGTGTGAAGAAGAGAGGGGGTGCTTCACACTCAGTCGTAATAACGTGACTCTCTGCGTCAAAACAAGAAGCGCATGTGTGATACATGATACATGGTGCTCGTAAACCAAGACAATACTCGTTTTCCAAGTCAAAATTTATTAAAAATCTTTGCTCGTCTTGCAGAACACTCGTAAACCACATTACTCGCAATCCAAGGTTCCATTGTATATAATTTTTTAAAATTGTCATTTTTGCAAGGCAGCATTACAGAAATGAAAGTAAATTATGAAAATGTACATTAAGTGTGAGTGTGTGTGAATCAAAATCAAATCGTCGCTGATGAACGAGTCGAGTGTGATGGTGCTGAAGGAAAAACTCCCTGAGATGGTAAGAGGAAGTAACCTTGAGAGGAACCAGAGTCAACAGGGAACCCATCCTCATCTGGGTGATAATGGATAGCAGGGATTGATCTTAAGTCATACTGTGTGTTAGGAGGCTGGATGTTCAGTATAACAGGAGATGTGGAGAAGTTCATATGGAGTCCAGTTCGTTATTGGAGGATCAGGTAGACTGTAGGAAACTCCAGTCCTGAACTATCGCACGACTGCAATCACAAGGCCTCAGAGAAACAGCTGTCTGTATCAGAACAGAGGACAGAACCGTCTTCATGGTGAAGTGGAACCGTCCCCAGACACCACACGGGACTCTGGCAGGAATAACTATAACTAAAAACTAAAAGGGAGGAGACAGAAGGAAACACAAACATGAGGGGGAACTGAGAAATCACCTCACCGTCAACAAACCTGAGTGATCAAATGAGAGTGAGGAAGACAGCATCTAAACATACCAGTTCACCATAATACTCTACGTCCATGAGTCCCCCAGATCTGCTCCTTTACCTTATGGCAAATCTATTTATAAAAATGCTTGGCTAAATAAATAGGTTTATAGCCTAGACTTAAACACTGAGACTGTGTCTGAGTCCCGAACACTATTTGGAAGACTATTCCATAATTTTGGGGCTTTGTAAGAAAAAGCTCCGCCCCCAGCTGTAGTGAGAATACATTCTAGTAGAACAACCAGACAGTAAAGTGCTACAATAGTCCAACCTAGAGCTTCATCTCCGTCACTTCTTACCCTGACACCTTGTAGCGCAGCCACACAAAGGGACATTTTAATAACAGGAAAAGGATGAAAGAGCTAATGCTGCTCGCCTGTGCCTTAGATGTTCCCTTGGCAGTTTCATTTACGTCCCATGGACAGTGTTTTGGTCACCGGGTCGGCTCGCACGCATGCGCGATCGCAGCGTGATGGAACCCGGAACTGACGTGGGTCACATGACCCGGCATAAAGCCGGAACCGGCGAGGAAGCCGGCACGGAGAGATGAAGTCAGCGCGCTGTATGTTTTTTGAGGCTGAGCGACTGCTTGTGGATTATACTTCGTTAATTTAATTCAGTACCCAGCTCATTCCGTTTCTCGATCTCCCGGACTTACCATCGTTTACTGGTGAGATCGAGCCATCTCTCCAAATCACCATTTTCATACCCATTGCCATATATCAGACACTGGACTACCATACACACACCCACACACCCGCATACATCACACACACACTCTTTATGTTTGTATTATATTTGTATATATTGGTTTGTGGTGCACCGTGTGTGTTTATTTCTTTGTTTGTCTTGTATAATACACTTGGTTTAATTTATAACCATTGTTTTGTGTCGCATCGTATATTGTCCTGCCGCGATTGCGCAATACCGGAAGTGTGGTTTACAAGCCCCTATTTAGATTCCCGAATCCGTTTTCTTGTAACTAAGTGGTTTTATAAATCCAAGCGTTACAACCTGCATCGTTCTGAAATAGGCTGAAATCTGGACTCATCAGGTTTTCCCTATTAGTCTCAGTTTTAAGTGGCATCCTTATGAACGCACAGCTGTTTAGTCCTAATCCACTGGGTTCTCTTGCCATTGGATTTGTGTGAAAATGCTCTTACTTTCACTATTAAACATAACTGAGTTCTGCTGTAGTTTTTTTATGATTTAATTTCACACAACAATCTCCCATCATTATCGTTCATTAGGTTCATTTCTTCCTTGAAGATGACGGGCCACCACGACCCTTCCATAGTCCCAATGTTAGTTGTTTCAGCAATCTTCTTAGATGTTTTCTTTGCTTGATGCAGTACAATAATTTGTTCTTTCCGCAACAGAGCAGCATCTTTGCCACGCCCACAGGATATATGTCTCCTGAAATGGAATGAAGCTCCTCCCTGCTTCAGTTAGGGTTAAATAACTTGTTGCAGCTGAACCATATTAATCATTGCAGTAATTATCAAATGGGAGGCTCTTAATTATCTATACATTTAGTTACATCCAGGTGATGGCGGTAAGTCGTTGTTTGTTTGTTTATTTGTAATGTTCTGTTTTATTAGTGATATTTTTTATGGCCGCTGTTTCCCCACTTAAATTCACAGATTCCTTTCATTACCACAAACAAAGCTGTGAGCCGAGTCCCCTATCTGAAAGGTTACTATCTAAATAAAAGTGTCTTATTAACAAATATTTGCTCTTTATGCTGATGATTTGGTATGTGTGGTCGCCGTGGACGTGCTCGAGCCAAACAAAAACATCTCAGACGTTTGTAATTATGTCACGTCTCTGACAGTCAGGAAGTTAATGGGGGCAAATTGAATGGAAGCAAAGGATCATGGGAGCGCAGTCATTAAGGCCCGTTTATTGGGTGACCACACACACATGCACACACACACACACACACACACTTATTTGCAGACACTGTGTCTTAAGACTGTCAGATCTCATTAATCCAGCATTCGGACATCACTGTGAAGGACGAGTGATGAATCAAACACACACACACACACACACACACACACACACAAGGCATGACAAAATGACCATGATAATCAGGAAAGAAGCTGCTGTCATAGTTAAGAACAACAGAAGCTGTGTGATGTGTGATGATGTGCAGAGTGGAGTGTTTTATTCTGTTTATACCGCAGTGATTAATGAAAATGTACATTGTTTCATTCATTAACGATCAACAGATTTAATGATTTAATGCTTTAATGATGTGGAACATCTGAGAGATGAGTTCCTTCCTGCTCTCACTTGCATTATAGAAGCAATAAACATCTCTCTCTCTCTGTAATGCAGCTTGTCAGTTCACAGAGAAAAACCATAAACTTCTCTTATTTCAATAAATGTCTACTAGCAAAAAATAAATGTCACCACATCAGTGATTATATATTTGACCTTTTTAAACAACAGGACTGTTAAAAATATTGTATTTATTATTATTATTATTATTATTATTTTAAAGATTTTATTATTATTATTATTATTATTATTATTATTATTAATCTGGTGAAGTACCTAGTTTTGGTTCCAGGCTTGTTCGTAATCCACAATCAGAAATAATTCTTTTGAATTTTGTGGAGATGTTTCTGCGTGAACGTTACTGTTAGTGTGCATTAATATTAATATGTATCAGGAGAAGCAGATAGCGGATCTGGGGAAGAATCCTAACAGGGATTTCTGTAATCCTTCCCTGAGTGGAGGTGGATGAACAGACCGTGTTTTGAGCGGGTGCTGTCCCTAATGATGCTCCACCATTTGTGCTGGATGTTGTGGATGTTACAGAGAAGAAGATGATCCACTGAGCAGAAGCAGATTGTGCCGGCTGATGTTAAGCCTCCCGGAGCAGCTGCTGTTCCACAGAGTGATGTAGTGCATCAACACGCACTGAATTCATCTCCAGCAGAAGTTGAAGTGAAGTGCTAGGGGACTACAGCTTCCTCAGGATGGACGGTCCTCAGTTCCTTAATGTCCTCAGGGTAGAGATCTGCTGGTCCGTCCTTCAGGACATTCTAACCAAAGGATATTTGGGTGGTCGTGTCTGAGGCTCTGGACTCCTGTGTTCTGGTGCTGAGGACCAGGAAGTCATGTGATCATTGTTCTGAAGCTTAAGCATCAGATTAACAACTTAGCATTGGTTATTATAAAAGAGTAAAAGAGTTATATACTTATGCATGCTTCTGTAATTGATTAGTCGTTAGTAACAGTCCAAATAAGATGAGTCAGTCACGGGGCTGTGAGGAGGGAACAGGGGCACAAGTTCTCCAAAAACTGGGAAGTATGCCTCATGGGGAAACGAGTTTGTCTGACAAGCACAATGTTGTTTACTGATGAGGCACGCTATTGTGTCATTTACATACACAATGATGGAGTTGGAATCACAGCACACGGCCCTGTGGGACACCCAACTCTGTCTCTCTCAACCTGTCTCTCTCAACCTGTCTGTCTGTCTCTCTCTCTCTCTCTCTCTCTCTCTCTCTCTCTCTGTCTCTCTGTCTCTCAGCTCCATTATATGATTGATTTTCCAGTCAGTCCCTGATTATGATGAACCTTTCCCATGGAGATAAATTTAATAGATTTAAAAAATGAAAGATGTAAGTGGCAGAAGCTTCTTCAATAAGATCAATAAAACAGGACACAGGACAAGAGCCTTGTCTCTATCGGGGATGATTAGATCAAACATTCATCATCAGGTGCTCAAGATAATCACAGTAGGTTCTTATGTATTGTGTGTGTGTGGGGGGGGGGGGGGGGGTCTGTGTGTCTGTGTGTGTGCGTTTGTGTGTTTGTGTGTAAGAAAAAAAAATAAAAAAAAATAAACAGGGAAACATCTTGCTCAAAATTTGCCTTAATCCAGTTGAGGCCAAAATTGAGCAAACATCTGTGCAACAGTGTAATGCGTTTACATTCTCTCCCTCGAGATGATTCTGAAACACTCAATTAGAGATGGATTTATTCCAGCTTTCATTCATTGTAAAGAATTCCTGTGGGTCAATCTCCCGGTGCCACTTATCACCTGTGGCATAAAAACATCCTCTCTTTACAACCAGGCCTTTTTTCCTTGAATGCAGTCAAGGAACCAAACTGGAGAAGGAACTGGATGCATCACGTCAACACTGAAAATGTGGTAAAGAAAGAAATCTGATGGTTTTTTTATTTTGAATTATATAACAGTTCGTTAGTAATAGAGAGAGTAAGCATGTGGCATTCCAGGAATAGTGATAATGAACAGTAACAGCACTGTGACGTGCAACTATATGCATCATTATATACATCACCAGGTGTTCTACAGTCACTAATTATTTAGTTATTTAGTTAAGTGGTACAGTTAGTTAGCTAGTTAATTCTGTTAATTTAAGTTGTATGTATGTAGCACCTTGTCTTGGAGGAATGCTGTTTTGTTTTACTGTGTACTGAACTGTTTATGGTTAAAATGACAATAAAAGCCTACTTGACTTGACTTGACTTAATGTCACTAACTGTGTGTCTCAGTGGGGGTGAGAGTGGGTCTGTACGGTCCGCAGGACTGAGGAGAGAGCCAGTGGCGGTTTTAGGCATGGGCGAACGGGGCAGCCGCCCAGGGCGGCATTTTCTCATGACACGTGGGGGGTAGGGGGGGGGGGCGGCACACGAACTTGGAAGGAAAATAATAATCTGTGCCGCTAAGTGGTTTTCTATTATCTTTGATACTTGTGCCGGAACAGTACAGAAGCTGAGCAAGAGGACAGGAGAGGGGATGACGGGGGGAATAAATTATGTCAGTGACACCTGACTTTCTTACAAATAACAGACATTTCATTCAAAATATTATAAACACAGACCAATAATTTTTCATTTATTTAATTGTGTGAAATGGCTAATAAAAATAGGTAATAAAAACGATGATGATGTGGAGGTGAATTTGTTTAGTCTTGACTTCTGGTCGTGAGTGACAGCGTTGGGGGAAATCTGCTGATTGTCGAATCTGTCGATTATAAAGTAAACACAGCGATGGAGAGAAAAAGGCCAAAGCTGTCAGGAGCCCAATTTAGAAAAAAAAGTAAAGAAGATGAGGAGAAACGGATAAAAGATAAAGGTATACAACAATGTTGTCTCTGTATGATTTAAGTTGATAAGTTATGATAAGTTATTCATGTCATCATGTTAATTAGTGGTATAATGTTAACTCTTAGGTTTGTTAGCCTTCTTGCTTATGATGCTTGCTTTGCTTACCTTGCTAAAAACACACACACACACACACAATAAAAGCCTAATATGCAAACCATCATAGAAATTCTAATGGTTTCTATTAAATACCATTATGAACCATTAACATTTTCCAGTAAACTATTACAAAATTCCTTATTGTAGTGTGTTTCCGGCACTTTTCCAGTAGGATTTACCCTCCCACCCACCAATAGAATCAATCCATCATAAACCAGCAGACATTGTTATACTTACCATTAAAACCAATACAATTCCCATTATAACCATTAAATCCATTACATCTTCTATTATTTTTTGGGCAGGGTTCTATTGTTTTTTCAGCAGTGTATACAACATGAGATCTAATTAAATTTAACTACAAAATTATGCTTTGCAACAAAACTGTTACAAGTATAGTTATTTATTTCCATTGTTTATGTTAATGTTGGCTATAGCCAATATATTTACTATATATTTACATTACACTGTAAATAGCCAGTATAATTTACATATAGTGTCATGTTTTCTTCGGTGTGGGTGTGTGCGTGGCATATTCGCAGGAGGCAAGGAGCAGACACGTCGTTCGTGGAGCGTGGCGGCTGAGGTGGCGACCCGACATCCACGGCGCTTGACAGCTGAGGAGCTGCGTCGCGTTGGCAGCGTCGCTGATGCCACGCCCGCGGTGCTCGGTGGCTGCAGCACTGATGCGACGTCCGCTGAGATTGACAGCTGCAGAACTGGAGCGGGGCTTGGAGCCTGCAGAGCCGACACGATGTCCTCGAAGCCAGGAGGCTAAGAAAAGACGAGCGCGACGGTCTCGAAGCCGGGCGGAGGAGCTGGCTTCATTCACGCCGTCCATGAAGTTTGGCGGCTGCGGAGCTGACTCGACGTACCCAGAGCTTGGCGGGAGCGGCACTGAAGCGCTGTCTGCGACACTCAGTGGCTGCACATCTGAAGCGACGCTTTTTGAGCTTGTCGACAGTGGAGCTGGAGCGACTTCCTCGGAGAAAGAAGCGCAACGGTCTCGAAGAACAATGCTCTCCAGGCTGCACGGCAGCATGGCGTTCTCGCGGCTCGGTGGCTGCAGAGCGGAATCACGCTTGCTGAGCTTGGCGGCAATGGAGCTGGAGCGACGCTAGCTGTGCAGCTTGGAGGCTGCAGAGCTGAAGCGACGTTTTCAGCGCCGGGTTGAGAAGCTGGCACGATGTCCTTGAAGCCGGGCGGCGGAGGAATGACCATGCTCTCCATGCCGCGCCATGACTCACCAATGTGAGAGCCGTGATGAAGGAAGTGTGTCGTCCTCGTTGCTCAGTGACGGTGCGTAGTCCTCTGCGTAGAGCAAAGGGGCGGTGGAAGAGGTAGCGTGTCATCCACGCTGCTCAGCGACGGCGCGTAGTCCTCCGCGTCGACTGGAGAAGAGAGAGGGAGAACATGCGGGCCTGCAGCGTGGTTCTCCCGCACCTGGACGAGCAGATTTTGGAGCTGTACCACCTGCTCCCGCAGGTCTCGAATGCGCTCCTTGTTTTGCTCCGCCCAAAACGTGCAGTGCCTCTCCTTCTCACTGCTTCTTGCTGTCCTCCAGCAAGTCTGCCGGCTCGGCGAGCCTGCAGCCTTCCCAGCTCTGCCACACCTCTCTCTCCATGCTCCTCGCTGTCGTTCAGCAGTTCCGCCAGCTCGGGCGAGATGGTGATTGCTCCCCCCCAAAAACCATCTAGGGGAGAGACCTCCGCTATGCCACTTCAACGGTCTAGCTTTTTGTCATGATTTCTTCGGCGTGGGTGTGTGTGTGGCATATTCACAGGAGGCAAGATGTTGGTTTCAGAACTCGTATTTATTTAACATTAAGCACAGACATAAACTTATTTCCTTTAATACCCACAACAAAAGCTAGACAATCTTCTGAACTTAAACAGGCTTTTTATACCATCTCTAATGACTCGCCTCAGTTCAGGTGTGCGTTCCCCTCACCTGACCGAGGTGCACCATGGGAAATGAAGTCTAACTCAAAACAAAACTACAAAACATAAACCAAGTACTTGGGTTAACCCTTACATATGGTTACGTGACAAAGCATATAATTTGGTTAAATGAAAATAAAATTAAAATTGGTCTGTTACGGAACGACACGAAATGTGAAGTTTTGTCATGTTTTTTTTTTTTTTTTGGCTTGGGGCGCCGGGAGGAAGTATCGCCCAGGGTGAAATTAAGTGTAGAACCACCACTGGAGACAACCAGTCACAGAAGCACTTTCAGTAAGAATGTTATGTCATCTTAAACAACATGCTGTCTCTTTACTAACTGCTTGTAAGTCATTCTGAATAAATAAAGCTGGGGAAAAAAACTGATGTTGAAGGGTCTTTAGGCTGAGGGGTGTGTAAACTTTTAGCCCCAGCTGTAGCTAATGGAATAAAGCAATAAATCTGACAAAAAGATGCAGATTGTTAAAAACACAAACACATGCACAATTATGACGTTTGTGATCTGAGGACCAAGAACAGTAACTATGTGATTACAAAGAAGAGTAACGATGCAAGGAGCGAGAACATTAGCCATGCGACGACAGAGAACAGCAGTGATGTGAGGGCCGAGAACAGTAGAAATTTAAAGACGAACAGTAGCAATGCAAGGACTGAGAAGAGTAGCCAGGTCACAACTGAGAACAGTACAGAACAGAACAGTAGCGATGTGAGGACTAAAAAGAACATTCAAGAACAATCAAGAACAATGGACAGTTACTTAAAAATAAAGACAAGTAGGGATGCGAGGACCAAGAACGTCTCTTTACGGTTACTTTACATCCTGTTCCCTGAAAAAGCGGGAATGAGATGCTGCATGAAAACACTATGGGAAACGATTCCACGTGACCGGTTGTGAAGCACGTGTGTCAAACATGCCAAAAATTTTGCCTTATATAACCTCGGTTAGGTGACGTCAACCGATGAGGTGCACCTGCAGGTTATAAATAGGAGTAAACCGGAAACATCCTCAGGTCAATTTTGTCTGAAGGATGTCCAGTCACATCCGCAGTGCGGCATTGGAGTGCAGCATCTCGTTCCCGCTTTTTCAGGGAACAGGGTTACAGCAAAGTAATCCGAGATGTTCTCTTTAAAAAGCTACACTCGATGCTGCATGAAAATGCTATGGGAACGAGAATACCAATGCCGCCGCACTGCAAGTGTCAGGACCCCCAAGGTTGTGTGGTGTGTGCACAGTACCCCCAAGGAGACTTAGACATAATTCTGGGATGCTGACTCGAGGACCCGCGAGCCTGGCATCCAACTATGAAGCCTGACAAATGTCTTGTGGAAAAGGCAGCCTGCCGCATGACACACTTGGAAACCCCTCTTGCCGGAGCATTTGATGAGGCAAGCTTCCTGGTTGAATGGGCCCTACTCAGTAGATGCGAAGTGTGCCACACACCTCAAAGGGTAGGACACTAGCATCTCTCACCCGACTTGGTCAAATGGCAGCTGCCCTTCGGCCTGGAACTGGACACAGTGAATGAAGTCTTACTGCTCCGGAGCTGTAACGGCGGAGGACAGAGGCTTCGAGAGCAACTGCAGAAGATAGTTGGATGAGGATGCACAATAGCTTTAAATCACGCTAGAAAGGCTGATGAGGCCCGCATATAAGCTGGCAACTAAGGGGTGCTTTCCACAAACACCATCAGTTAAGACGTAGGCGAATCGAGGTGTACGCGTTCGACCGCGTGTGTTACCACCTCTAATAACGACTGATACGCTCGCTCATCATTAGAGGAGCGCTCTGAAGTGATAGTTTCCATCTCCGGGGAGAACAGTAGTGATGTGAGGAGGTGAACAGTAGTGATGTGAGGAGGTGAACAGTAGTGATGTGAGGAGGTGGACAGTAGTGATGTGAGGAGGTGAACAGTAGTGATGTGAGGATGTGGACAGTAGTGATGTGAGGACGTGAACAGTAGTGATGTGAGGAGGTGGACAGTAGTGATGTGAGGAGGTGGACAGTAGTGATGTGAGGAGGTGGACAGTAGTGATGTGAGGATGTGGACAGTAGTGATGTGAGGAGGTGAACAGTAGTGATGTGAGGAGGTGAACAGTGGTGATGTGAGGAGGTGAACAGTAGTGATGTGAGGAGGTGAACAGTAGTGATGTGAGGACTGGCCTGCTGTAAAACATTAGTATTATAATAATACAAACGCAGAACAGGCAGTGTGCACTATCTGCTGCTGCTTCATTAAGAGGGAGTACAGAGCTGTCTAGCTGTCAGCATGTGTGTGTGTGTGTGTGTGTGTGTGTGTGTGTGTGTGTGTGTGTGTGTGTGTGTGTGTGTGTGTGTGTGTGTGTGTGTGTGTGATGACCAGACTCTAGCAGGTCGTGTTCTCTCGCTGTCTCTCTGTGTTTATCGTGTTCCACTGCGCTCCTCCTCATCGACTGGCGCTCGCCTCCCTTACGGCCTTGTCACTCTAATTAGGTGACAGACGGCAGCAAGCAATATCCCTCATTACACACACACACACACACACACACACACACGTACATACACAAACACACACAGGATTTCCACTGTGCTGAAATGAAATTCTGTGACATCAGTCCTGTTAGAAAACACAATTTGTGCTCTTACCCAAAATTTTAAATATCTCTGACTGTCTCTGTCTCTGTCTCTGTCAAACTCTCTATCTCGCTCTTTGTCTAACTATTTATCTCATTCTCTGTCCGACTCTATATTATTATCCCTTTCTAAGTCAAACTCTTTCTCTCAGTTATAAACCAAACTGTCTGTCTTTCCCTCTTTTACAAATCTGTCTCACTCTCACTAGTCAGCTGCCTTTACTCACCATTTTTGTCACTCTGTCTCTATATTATATTGTAAATCTAAAATCTCTCCCTGTCTCACTCTCCCAATCTCATTATCACTCTCTGTATGTTAGTCAACCTGTCTGTCTCTCTGTCTATTATAAATTCTCTCTCTCTCTCTCTCTCTCTCTCTCGCCCACAGGTCTGTGGCAGGGTTCTGCTGCTCCTTCAGCGTCACTCAGTGAAGATGCTCAAGTGGCAATCAGCTATAATTAGTCAGAGAGGCTCCTACACTCCTCCTCCTCCTCCTCCTCCTCCTCCATCCTCTCCCAGCTTCATCCATCCTTTCTCTTTACTTTCCCAACCTCTCTCTCTCTCTCTCTCTCTCTCAGGAGGAAGTGGAGGAAACTGTTCATCTGTTTTTAGCATCTCTTAGCAAATTAAAAACGGTCAGAGAAGCTGAATCTCCCGAGTGGAGCCGAGTGAGATGAGATGTCATAACACATTCGCTTTACGGAGAACGGAGAAGGAAAAGTGATGTTCATTTCCGATTCCCTTTCAGACGTCCTGACAGAGCGTTCCTCATCCAGACTAATGGGTAATGGGCTCCTCCTGCCACTTTAAACTTATTACTCCAGCCCACACACATCAATCTCCCTTTTCCCTCCATCTTTACCTCCCTCTCTCTACACCTGCACTTCATCACCTGCTGCCCCTCTGAACTCGGCGCCGGTCCGGATTTTATCCTCCTCTGATCCCGACCCTCTTTGCCTTTTTACAGAAACACCAGAAAGGATTTTCCCAACCTGAAGCTCTGCATAGACACGACCTCGAGTGCGACGCAGCTTAAATATATATCTTTCAGACGTAGTTTATTGCATTAATGTTTTAAATCGAATTTATAAAAATACACATTAAATACACATTTTACATCAACTCTTAAACTAGCAGGAAGTCTATGTGTGTGTGTGTGTGTGTGTGTGTGTGTGTGTGTGTGTGTGTGTGTGTGTGTGTGTGTGTGTGTGAATATACCTGCTGTAACACTGCCACATCAGCATCTTCTGACAGATGTGATCTCTCTCTCTCACACACACACACACACACACACACACACACACACACACACACACACACACACACCAGCTTGTGTCAGCCAGCACAGCTCACTAATCATGTCTACACTGTCAGGCCCGGGTCGGAGCAGATTGATCAGGTCCCGCTCTCTACGTGACTCACTCACTGCTTGGGTGCTAAACTACAGCATTGCATTGTGGGAAGTCTCGACACACTATGCTGACCCACTGCAGTGCATTGTGGGATTTCATAAGCACACATGGCCTTCAGTATGAGTACATAATGACAGTAATAATGTTTATAACGTTTCCCTCGGGTTCACGCTCCATTTAATGTGAGAATTCCACACCAGCATTTAGCGCTCAGTCACGGCAACGTTCGCCTTTTTATTTTGCTGCTGTTTTTTGTCTGGCTTTTCTTTACAATGTCAATCACGTGAAACACAAGAGTATCACTGTGGCTCATTAGAATTAATCCGACATTTGATGGGGATATCCAGCGCCGCGTGGGACATGTTGTTTCTCCAGAATTCTCCAGCGTGTGTTTCACATTTTCATTTGCACCCCCAGCATCGCTCTCCAGGTTTTAATAACACAATCTGGATTTTGCGCTCTCCGTTCCCTCGTATTAATGTCTGTCATTAGTCACTGTGGCATGAGCAGACGGCACTCTATCTGCTCAACACATGTGACGATTAGAAGAGGGGCAGCAGGCGATTCATTTCAGCATACGTGAAAGAAAAATTAACTCGTACAGTCCCGGGACAAAGATTAATGCATTCTGGAGGAATTCGGTCACTGTGTGTATTACTGTAATACTGTGACCCTGTACGCCTGTAACCCTCTAATCCTCTAACACTGTGACATTTCCCTGCATACACACCTGCATACACATCACACATATTCTGTTTAGATTGTATAGAATTTATATCATTGTAATTATTATTTTTTTCCTTCTTCTTAATAATCTGCACAGTCTGGAGTTTGGCGTTTCACTGCTGTGGAATTTGTAGAACCATTTAAGTGACAAATACAATTCTTAAATCTTGAATCTAGCACAGTGAAATCATAAACCTGTGATACTTTAATCCTGTTACTAAAAGTACAACACTGTGAACAACTGTAACAATATAATACTGTCATAAAACTGCAACACTGTTAAGATGCAACACTGTGACATTTGACTGCTGTTTATTGTGTGTAACGTGAAGCTGTAATATTGTACTACTGTTAGACTGCACTACTGAAATACTACAGTGTAACGCTGTAAAACTGTAACACTATAATAAGGTAACATTTTAAACATAGTTTTTTACCATCATAATATTTTTCATTCTGAAAAACTGTAACATTGAAAAATGACAAAGACTGTAACACTGTAGAACTGTAACAATATAAAGCCGTAATAATGTTATACTGTAACTCTCTGACACTGTAATATTATAAAACCTTAACAGTTATTAACTGTAATACCATTAAAACTGAAGTGTCGTAAAGCGGTATAACTGTAACACTTTATAACTGTTAAACACTACATTATTCTTCTATACTATCTTTAACAGTATAACACTAACACTGTAACACTGTAACGATGTAACACTAATAATGTAACACTGTAATGATGTAACACTATTATGATGTAACACTGTAACGATGTAACACTAATGATGTAACACTGTAATGATGTAACACTGTAACTGACCTGCTATTTAGTAACGATATTCATCTTTTAATCTTAGCTTTTAAACTCTTGCGCTCATGCTGTGCTGCACCTGGCGGCCCCTCCTGTCCGTTCTCATGGTCCTGATGCTAACACGCGCTCCTGAGTTACCTGCACACTCGTTCAGCTGAAAATGGGATTAATCACAACCTGAATGTGGTCTTCAGCCTCCGACTGCAAATAACAGCAACGCTGCGAAATCTCTCACTCTCTTTCATTTCACTTCTACTTCTACACAAGCTTCCCTCCATTAGCGCGTATGAATAATAGCGGTGTTCCAGTGAGACGCTAAATCGAGCTCTTAACGACCCGCAGAGAACAACAGAGGAACCGAAAGGTTGGAGTGTAAACAGGAAGTGCAGATTACAGACTAAATATACAGCAGGTGGGAAGCGGGTCACGGCTAATAACCAAAAGAAGACGATTATTTACGTGGGGGATTTTTTTTTCTCTTTGAACCTGCCACATTAGTAGTCACTTACACACACTTTGGAGTTGATACAGTGTGTGTGTGTGTGTGTGTGTGTGTGTGTGTGTACTTTGCTCTGGGCACATTTTGCCCTAGCTGTGTTACACGTGCTTTTTAGTGCACTAGTAGGGTGATTTGGAACACAGCCACTGTTAAATTGCACCTGTTAATCACACGTGAGCCCCAAAGACAGCAGTGTGTGTCAACCCCGAATATTATTTATTGCAGGAGATTATGGTTTGGGATGGAGCCCACGTCTGAAGGCCACGACTCACCATCTGGTCAACAGGAGTTTAACAGATCAACGCCATCAATGTTGAGGTTCTGTACGGTACTGAGATAGGAAGGGAAAGGAAGGAGGGAGTTCACTATCTAGTCCACTAGCTTTTGCTCCGTGACTGTAGGATTTTAACTTATGATCCTGTTCTGAGGATATACAGAACTATAATTAATTGAAACACATACGCGCGCACACACACACACACACACACACACAGAGAGAGGTGCAGCAGCTGCATGTAGCTGATTGTGTTTGTTAAAGATGTCAGGTATTAATGATGTGCTGGGTGTTAACAAGGAAACACTGTTAATTAATCAACAGTAATTCTGTTATTATAATTTTTTTACTGAAAAAGGAGCTCAAGTGCTTTAACACAGTTCAGTTCACACACATTTAAAGGCCAAAGCACACACACGCACACACACGCACGCACACGCACACACACACACACACACACACACACACACACACACACACACACAATCTAGAAGACACTAAAGAGAGAATGACATTTACACATTCTGGCTCCGTCCCAAATGCTGAAATCAGCACAATTAGAAAAAGTTAAACTAGTTGGAGTGCAGCCGCTGCCCCCACACGCTCCCT
Organism: Channallabes apus; assembly: GCA_030522415.1. NCBI lineage: Eukaryota > Metazoa > Chordata > Actinopteri > Siluriformes > Clariidae > Channallabes > Channallabes apus. The sequence continues at coordinate 823,048 of CM060113.1, read as the reverse complement.
GCCTAGGCACCCTTCATCAGAAGACCAATAAGTGTTCTTACTTACTTGTCTCTCTCCCAAATCTTGCAGCGTCAGTAATCTTACAGTGTCATCTAGAGGTCACACGTCTAGTGTCTGCGTCTACGTTCAGGATTTAGCACGAGTTCTTTATGCTAACTGCTACAAACTCTGTTAGCTAGTCGCTCTGCTCCGCCCTCAGCATCGTGTGTTCCGTCCCTCTCCATGACAATCACTTTTCACAGGGAACATTTGTAACTGACTCGTGTGTTCGGGACGTAGAGCTCATGTTTTGCTAATGTTTAGCTCCCAGCTGGAGCCATTAGCAGTTTGCATGCTGCATATGAACAGCCATAAATCAAACGATTACACGAGCTCACGGAGGAATTATAATTTCAGCTCTTTATTCTGTCATGTTTCACAAACAGCAGCCATTATCGTGTCTGAATCAGTTTAATCTGAATCGAGTTCATCATTTTCATATGAATCGGTTTCGTTTTTCATCATGAGGACTCGGGGACATTGGGACACTGTGTGTCCATAAGAAAACC